>OX155894.1:49327247-49537247 GCA_944588485.1 Phosphuga atrata
ATGCAGTAGTCTCGTTTTTCTATCTCTATGGCTTCTCTGTATACTCGTGACATTTCGTGGCTAATCTGTGCAACAGTCCTTGAATTTCTAAAGTCCATCCAGTGACCAGTGTTTGTGTGTTGGACAAGTGCCGATGAAACTTTGTCTCTGTGTCTGATTTAAACTACATGTTCTTGAATCCTAGCAGATATTTTTCTATTAGTACGTCCAATGTAGGTCCGTTCACATGTTCCGCAAGGTATTTCGTAAATTCCATGGGATTCTAACGGGATGGTGTCTTTAACGCTGCGTAGCATGGAGGATATTTTCTGGTTAGGTTTGAAAATGGTGTCGATGTTGTGTCTTTTAAGTATTCTGGCGATTTTGTCAGTTGATCCATGAACATATGGGAGGTATGCTGTGCTAACGGGTTTCTGGCGTTCTTCAGTTCTTTGGCTACTGTTCTCTGTACGACGGAAAGCTCTGGATATTAAGCTGTTTGGATATCCATTTGAAGAAAGAGCTTCTCGTAAGTTCCTCAATTCTTTCGGTAAGTTAAGCTGGTCGGCTAGTCTTTTGGATCGGGTGGTAAGAGTGTTGACTACAGATGCTAGTTGTTTGGGATGATGGTGCGAAGAAGCGTTCAGATATCTGTCTGTGTGTGTTGGTTTCCAGTACACAGTGTGGCTCAAAGTGCCGTCAGGTTTCTTCTGTACCAAGACATCCAAGAAAGGAAGTTGTTGATGCTTTTCTATCTCCATTGTGAATTTAATTTGGTCGTGTTGGGAGTTAAGATGGTTAAGGGATTTGTCCAGCTCTGGTCTGCCGTGGGGCCAGATTACAAATGTGTCGTCAACGTATCTTAACCAGAGTGTAGGTTTAAGTGTGGCTGATGAGATTGCCTTTTCCTCAAAATCTGTAAGAAATATGTTGTCAACCGTTCGACGCATACTCGACTAGTATGCGTCGAACGGTTGACCCGTACGGACGCATATATCTCTTGAGAATGGCGAATGTTAGTTCGCCGAAACGTCGAGAATCCGGTTCTTTTCAGAGCCAACCCTCAGCATCAACGCGGAATCCCCGAGAAAACAATACAACACAGGTATCTATCCGCGAAAACCTCAAATACAACACACATATATATATATATATATATATATATATATATATATATATATATATATATATATATATATATATATATATATATATATATATATATATATATATATATATATATATATATATATATGTGTGTGTGTGTGTGCGTGTGTCGGAGAGTCAAGATTATCATGGTCGAGCGGGGTGTGTGGAGAAGACATTGTTATAAACACCACGATATTATTGTTTTTATTATTACACTAAACTTAGTTACTAATAAATAAACTGCTAACTGATACAGTGGAGTAGCGATTTTGGAATAAGATGGAATAAATTGTCTAAAATATGATGCTAAACCCAAAAATTTACGGACTAGTGTTGATGTTTTTGGCAAAGCAGAATTTATAAGAGCAAAATTTTTTTGAGGATTCGGTCGTAGTTGTCCTGCATGGACTACATAACCAAGATATTCTATTTCTAATTTAAGATAACTACATTTATTTAATTTTAAAGAAAATCCTGCACCTACTAACGCTTTCATAACAAGCTCAAGTCTTTGTAGACCTTCAGGTATAGAGTCAGATAGAATTAAAATATCATCCATGTAGGTAATAGCAATTGTGTTACGTAATTCACCTAACGCTTTATCAATAGCCCTTTGATAAACAGACGGTGCATTTTTAAGACCAAATGGCATTGTTAAATATTCGTATTGTCCATCTGGTGTTAAAAAAGCAGTCATTTCTACAGAATTACGATGTATCGATATCTAATGAAATCCAGAAGCCATATCTAATGATGTAAAATAATTTGCTCCGTGAAGACGATTAATTTGATCATTGATTAATGGTAAAGGATACTTATCTGAAACTGTATTACTATTTAATTCTCGAAAATCTACACACATTCGATCTGACCCGTCTTTCTTTTTCACTAAAATGATAGGGCTAGCGAAAGGTGAACAACTAGGCACAATAATATTTGATTTTAACAGTTCAGCTACTTTTGAACTGACTATATCACGTTCTGTTGGCGATTACGGTATGACGAATCGGTATGGACGCCGTTGAACAATCTTATTTTTGTCTTTTAAGCGAATTTCTAACTGACCTGTGTTCACTCTACTTGTTAGCATCCCGTTTACGAAATTTTGTTGATACTTCGTCAATATCTCTACTAAATTAACTTTGTCAGTAAAATTTAAATCAGTAATTATATTTTCAAAATTAGTAATACCACTTTCGCAAGTCTGTATGAAATTTTCGCGAATAATTGAAAAACCCTTGCTATTAAAATTAACAGAGATGTTTTGAGAGATCAAATCTCGACCAACAATTACATCATATGAAATGTTATCATCAGGTACGACAAGCAATACTAGTTCTATTTTTATGTTTTCAATTTCGACTACGCTTATAATTTGTTTTGTACAAAGTGCAGAAGGTTCGCCGATACCTTTTAAAATTACTAACAAATTTTGTCGTTTCCCGATAAAAATATTTGAAATTTCTTCTTAAATTAATGAGCAGTCCGAGTCAGAGTCGAAGATAAAAGGAAAGGTCTTACCATTCTGTAACTTCAATTGAACTTTGGGGGAAGCTTGCTTGGAACATAAATTAACATGTTTTTCTGAAGGTTTAGAACGACTTGAATTTCCCGGACAGTTTGTTCTGAATTCAGTCTTCCGAATAAATTGGGAATTCCGATTAGCAGGCACATGTTGTCGGAATTTGCACTGGTATGACTTGTATCCAATCTGACCACACTGATGACATCTTCCCTCAGATTCAGTAAAAGCACGGCGCTTCGGACTGATATGATGATCTGGCCGAAATAGCGCCGGCCGTTTACCCAATTGTCCTCGCATTGCAACACAAAAACTTTTCAAGTCTTCTGGCACATCACATTGCAGTTTTCTCCTTAAAACTTCATTTCAGTTTCCCACGACATGGCACGCGAACAAAGTTGCTAATGCCTCGTCACTCTTTCGAGTTTTTATCAAATGTTGGGCCAAACGAAGTGTATGTAAGCCCTCATCTAATCAAGTACTATTTTGAGGGAAATTTTGACGTCCATTGACAGCTTCTTGAAACATGTCCATTAAATCAATAGGTTTGGCAAACACCGATAAAATTTCTTGACGAATCTCTTCCCAGGTTTTACCTAATGGCCTACATTTTATAAACCAATCTGCTGCCTCACCTTTAAGGGAATTTGTCAAACTTCTGATAAGTGCAATTAGTCAGTTGAGCGGTTCAACTTATTAGCTCTAATAAATTCATAGATTAATGCGCACCATCCCTCTGGGTCGGCTAACTTTGAAGCTGGATTGGAATATGGCAACTGAACTGACGCTTCTTGTACAATTCTTGATGGACCCGCAGGTAGCTGACGCATAAGCACTTTTTCCAACAAATCTTCAATGCGGCTTGTAGAATTTATAGCACCTTCTCCGTCGAATCCCACTTCTGATGTCGGAGCGTCAAGATTATCATGGTCGAGCGGGGTGTGTGAAGAAGACATTGTTATAAACACCACGATATTATTGTTTTTATTATTACAGTAAACTTAGTTACTAACAAATAAACTATTAACTACAGTACTATGATTCCGTATAATATAAACAAACACAAAACAACACAATAAGAATAATGGTACAGCACTGTCAAGAACTAGTAGTCCAAGCCCAGCGTATTTCGTCACAACCTTTCAGCTTTCGTTTACAACGATAACTGTGCCGTTTCCGCTGCCTTGTTCCTTCACGCCCTTCAAAACAAACAAACGCGTGTGTTCTTGCTCAGTGCATGGCGCCGATATTCATACTTAAGATACACAAACGTGCTTTTCTTGTCCAACGGCCAGCCTCGACATATATATGGATATCGTCGATACTTTTTATCTTCCTGTATTTGTAATAATAAACATATATATATATATATATATATATATATATATATATATATATATATATATATGTATATATATATATATATATATATATATATATATATATATATATATATATATATATATATATATATATGCTTATTATTACAAATACTGGAAGATAATTAAAAAATTAAACAAAACAAAATTAACGTTTATCCCGCAGGATATGGTTACTTATGCTAACCACTAGGAAGATAATACATAAAACAATTTTAATTATTATAATAACTAATTCCTATTTTGAGTGGAAGGAATGCAATTTCTGTCCTTATTAAGGCACAAGCCTACATCACACGTCGAGCATTTCCAGATGGTTCGGTGAACATCGTTAGTAGTGCTACAATGTGCACACCTAAGGGAACTGCATCTTACAGGCATATGAGCACATTTGTCGTAACTTACTTCAAGAGGATCTACTTTCTTTAAATTATTAATGGGTTTCTCTGAAGAACTTCAGCCCCGTTTTTTAGATTCTACTGCTCCTATTAGTCCACGTGCAACTGATTGGCATTAATTCTTTCATGGTATAAAATAAATGCATTTGTTACGCCAGCATCTACCAAATAAAAAAAAACCTATGCCACCATTTATGCGATTTTCTATCAATTTCGTAGAGACATGTGTTTATTGTATTCTCTTTCCATTGTAGGACAAGGAATCTTTTCTGAAGAGCCATCTTTTTTTTCTGGATGCTACGTCAATAGTGGAATTATTCCGATAATTTGCCAAAAAAGCACACTCCTACGATCCATTCACTTCAAACTTGCTAACCCATCTGAAGATATTCTCCAATCTATATCTCCTCGATTCATTTGTTTGTCCGTTTTTAAATCCGGAAATTGTCTCCTTCCTTTACAAATAGTTTCGCAGGCAAAAATTCCTTTGGACAGTAAACTTCTTTGAAGATGCACAGAGTTGAAATAATTGTCGAAATATACTTTGTGATTTTTTCTGGCAACTTCAGTTGTAAGGTCTAGAACAACACGAGTACCCAAGTTCTTTTCAGCTGTATCATTAATCTTCCCAGTATAAATTTGGAATTAACACATGTATCCGGTGGAGTCTACTCGTACCCATACCTTGTACACTATTTTAGTGGATTTCATCGGCATATATTGTCGAATGTTGCTTCGTCCTTTATATTTTATCATGGATTCATCCACAGATTGATATTCCGACGGGTTCATCGACGAAATAAATGTTTGTCCTAATTTGGTGATGAGAGGCCTTACTTTGTAGAGATTGTCATAATTTAGCTCGTATCTTCTTGGCTGTACAGAGTTGTCCTTTAAATGTAAATTACTCAAGAGCCATTGAAATCTATCTCTCGATATGGCGGAGCTAATAAAACAATATCTTATCTCCTCTTTAGAAGAATAATAGTACTTAAAACTTGGCAACTTCTTCAGACTCATTATCAGATTAACTCCAATAAATGTTTTTATTTCGGAAGTAGTTGTTGGTATAATGTTGTTACTACCTCCGGATTTTTGTGGTGCACATAAATTGGTTTGGAAAACAATATCTTGTATAAAGTCTTCCGCAAATAAATGCAAAAACAAATCGGTGGGAGTTTCCAAGTTTTTTGGAACATTTGGACCTGTCTTCTCTAAGAATTGATTTGGTCTTGTAACATGCCGGATGTCTTTTGTCCAACCACCTGATTTATCTTTCAAGTCAATTTTAATTCTCGCGAGCGGAAGATCGTCTTGGCTGTCACATTCTTCATTATTATTTTTATCAATATCCACTACCTGATTGGGTTTATCGAAAATAATTTCCACATTTTCGATGCCGTACAGATTTGAATTATTCGAAGTGATAGGTGCAACCAAATCTTCATCATCTTCCATTTCATTATTTATATCAGAATTTACTGATTCGATGATTCGAATTTCATCTAGCATTGTTTCAAACTCATCTTGCTGCAATTTTTCTAGATCAATTATGCTCATTTTATGTTTACGTCCTAAAAAAATTACTCTAAATCCTAGTAGTTATCAGCACTAACCATACAAAAAAAAACAAGATTTCTACGTTATAAAACGCAACAATGCACCAAATAATTAATTGGATAAGACTAATTAGAGCTAAAATTATTACTTACACACCATTGTTGAAAATTTTTAACGAAAAAAGGTAAAACTAGCTATCAATCGGTTGGCCTGTCAGCAGCATATACAACACAAAGACAGCCATAAGCAATGATCAACGTGACGTCATTACGACATAGGCAAACCACTAAACACTCTGTTTTTTTTCCGAAAGCTAGTAGGCAAATATAGAATATTTTTTTAATATATGGTTAGTGCTGATAACCGCTGGTCCTCAAAGGGTTAATAGTAGTTTACAAAGAGCGCGTGGCGGATGGCGCAAAATGACATTCTAAAGTTAGGTATGTTCTGTCGGCCTAATTGGAATACCTTAGTGTCGGCCACCGATGGCTGGCATGATTGTCAACGTGTTAAATGTGGTTAAACAGCAATTTGACGATGTTTGATGCCAAGGAACCAGATGGAGTCCTGCCGGCCCTTCCAGCGAATACTCGAAATCCTAACCCCCTGGACACAATTGATTTCACAGAAGAAATCGGTTCCAAATTCAATTGCCTAAATAAAGGACAACGCATCACCCACTATCGCCGGAATACCGCCTCCCTTCCTGAAGAACTGCTCTGGGTTAATAAGCGCCCCACTGGCTGCTTCGATGTCCCGAGCCCTTGCAAATGGATATGTACCGAAGATGTGGTCTCATGTCGTTGTTACACACATCTTTAAAAAAGGAAACAGATACCAACCCCAAAAATTACCGACCCATTAATCTGACATCGAGCCTGTCAAAGTGCACGGAGAAGATCATTACAACAGAGCTAACTAACTTCCTTTTCCAAAACAACATCATTCCAATCAATCAATTCACCGTTTGGGTAGGAAACCATTACCCAAACGGTGAATTGACACAAATCTTCTCTCCTGTCTCAATGATTGGACTCATCTTCACGACCAAGGTAGTCCTGTCGACACTATCTACTTGGACTTAGAGAAGGCATTCGAAGTCCCTCTTATATGTCTGCTTCACAAGCTGGAGCACTATAGAGTGAGTGGTTCCTTGCTGCGCTGGATAACTGGCTTTCTTTTCGAACGCAGATTTCAAGTCAGAGTTGGATCGTTGTCAGATATCAGAGCAGTTGAGAGCGTAGCGCCGCAGGGTTCCGTCATCGGCCCCCAGCTATTCCTGGTCTACATCAGCGATGTTTCAGTCAACATCAAGTCAAATATTTTTTTTTTTTGCAGACGACATGAAAGTATACTGCAACCCGCTTTAAAGTGCTATAACACTTCAGGAAGATCTTACTTCAATCTAGAGGTTAACTGACATGTGGATCATGTCTCAGAATGTGGATATGGGAATGAGGCACATAACCTAACCTAACCCCAACACTATCTACACCTACTCACTGCTGCAAAGCATCAAAAAGACCTGGGTGTTACAATGACCCAGGAATTTAAATGGGAATACCACATCGCAAAACTAATAAAAAGGACAAATTACTTGTTTTGTCTTATGCAAAGGGCTTTTAAAGACCACTCTGCGGGTACTATACTTCGCCTATACAAAGCCTTCATACGGCCTGTGCTAGAATTCGTAGTTAGCTACTGGAAGCCCTATTTTGCTAAAGACATTTTACAACTTGAACAAGTGCAACGACGTATCACCAGAATCCCTCCCGAACTGAGAGATTTTCCATATAAGGTTCGTTGCATCAAACTGGGTCTACTATCTGTGCGAGAGCGCCTCTAGAGAGGAGATCTTATCCTCGTTCACAGAATTCTGGGTGGCCAATACAACGTTCCACTCAATTTTGTTCAAATCAGTGACCAAAATCACCTCAGGGGGCACAGTAGGAAACTTTCCAAAGAAAGATGTTCCCAGCTGTGTCGTAGAAACTTCCTTAACAATAGAGTAGAGAGCGCCGACGCGCCCTCACTAATCTTCTTTAAAAACCGCCTAGATAGCAACCTACAGACCATAAATCGGGAACTGGTCTACTACCCATCATAGTAAAACCCAACTAGGAACACGACTGTCTCATCGTTTTCCGTCTTCTATCGGATGAAATAATAATAAATAATAATAATGATAATAAACTAGGTACAAATATCCACAAAATTAGATTATACAATAAAATTGCATTCGCATTAACTGAGATATAAGGTAAACAAAATTAATGCTATAAAAGTGTCTCCTCAATGTCTTCTCAATTTTCAATATCCCGTTTCCTTCACAACACGGCTCTTCACTCTATCAATTGTAAGTCTACCGGCCCCTGGAAAGGGACAAAATTATAGAAGCAAGTCCTATAAAAAAGAAAGTTACGATTGGGCAGATAAGGTACTCAACCAAAATTAAATAATAAAAAAATGCTAAATAGACTTAAACAAATAAGTCTAGACAGGCGAAAGGAGACAGAAAAGCCCAATCAGACAAGACTAAATACACGAGACTAGGGCCACACGACAATACAGATAAAATAAATTTGTTTAGACAGAAAGTCTAGAAAAACAAATTTCGACTGACAAAGCAAGACAAACATTACTAACTTATCAAGACAGACACAAGGGATTAGCCACGCAAGACAAGACAATAAATACTAGAAATGCAAAGCTTTTCTAGTATTGATTGGCTTGTCTTGTCTAATTGTAAGACAGTTAAGACTATACGCAAAAGACCAGACCAGAGATGTTATGGATATGCAATTTCGGATCTGGATACAGATACGGATATAGGAATAATATTATACCGATTTCGGATACGGTTACGGATATAAAATGTTTTCGGATTATCCGTTAGTTTCGGATAATTTCGGTTACGGATATCAGATTTCTAAGGAATTAAGGTAAAAGTAGAAAACTAATTAACTTTTATAATTTGATTTTATTTCTATGTTATTATTTGTACTACCTACAATCATGTCATACCAGATATACTCTCATAAGTAATATTCGTAGGTACTACAATTATATGTCATATAAGTCATATAAGTAATTATTATTTTTAAGTTTTATCTACGTAAAAATGCAAAATCCTAATTCATTGGCGCGACGCGCGTGCAAAAGGGGATGTCATTTTTGTTCTTCAAAAGTTCGTTTTCATCATCATTTCAAAGAAAAAAGCTTTTTCCATCCTTGTGCAAGAGGAGACAAGTCAAATATGATCCAATCATATTTAATTTGGTTGTGAATTAGGAGGTAGTTTGGACTTGCCCCAATATTGTTTGTGCAAAAGGGGATAAGTCATTCTAATAATGTAATGTTACGAGTTAATATATTTCTGAGCACTGATTTAGATTGCTGCGCTTAAGAGGTTATACCACTAAAAATTATGACTTAACTCCTTAAAGATATCAATCTGAGAAGGTGACTTAAACTGATGCTCAAAGTTCAAAGAAAAAAGAAAACATTTTGAATTGTGGATCTCTTGTGGAACAAAATTATAAAAAAGGTGTGTTTCTTTATGCAGGTTTTCTATCGTAAGGTTGATTACGGTCTATAAGTTCATTTATATATATATATATATATATATATATATATATATATATATATATATATATATATATAACATTCTGCTGTAATAAATTGTCATTGATTTAGGTTAGGTTGGTTAAAGAACGTAAACATGAACGAGAATATAAATGATTGTCCTGATAGTGATGTTGCAGTTATGGAGACACAGACAGGAGACACATATGAATCATGCTGTTTTAGAAAGTGTACCCATGAAGGTAGAACATGCTATAATGAAGGTGTCCTCAATAGTAATGAACCAGGTTATAGCATTTGAAAATGCAGACCAAGATGCGAAAACTGCAGTTGTGGAGGTGCTACAAAATACTGCGATTAGAACCAGAGCTTTTCGGAATAGGAAACGTATTTTAAAGGGAGGCACCAGGAAAAGTAGGACGAATAAAAAAGATGCAATGTGTAATGGTAAAGAATACATCACCAAGAAGGGAAAGATAATAAAAAGAAAGAAATTATCTAAGCTTGGGCCATGCAGAATGAAATGTGCAGAATGAATTACTGCTGAAAACGCAGAAATCTTATTTAATCAGTACTATGCTTTAGATTCTCATGATAAACGCATGTACATATCAGGATTAATAGAGATATCTGAGAAAGTCGCTTTTCGTTCAAGAGTTCAGGACCCTATAGATTTCACCATTGACAAGGTTCTTTACGATATAAAGTACATATAAATGGAAAATCTTATACAATTTGTAAAGCAGATTTGTTATAATGTTTTGCAATAACAAACAAGTTTGTTGAAATCATTGTAGCTAAAAAACGTGGAGAAACGTGGATCGGGAGGCGGTATAGTACATAGAGAATACAGAGGAAGTTCAGTTCCATGGAACAAGACATCTGACGATAGATTGGCCGCAGTTCGTCAGCAACTAATCTCCATTCCTGCCTACGAGAGCCACTATACATGAAGAGACACAAAAAAAGTATTTTCCTCCTCATTTGACTATTGAGAAATTTTATAGTGAATACAAACGTATAGAAGGCAGCAAAGCAGTATAATTAAAAATTTGCTACTCCGTTTTCCATAAGTTAAATTTTTCCATTAAACAACCTAATAAAGACACTTGCCAGACCTATGATCGTCTACAAATTGAAATTAAAATGAGCAATACGGCTTGCAGCAATGCTTAGAGATAATGCACACTTCAAAAGCTAACGATAGAGAAATTTCTAAAAACGACCCCTCAAAAAAACATCTTTTGATCTTCAGGCATGCCTGTCAACCCCAATCCTGAAAAACTGTATTTCCTTCTACAAACGCCAATTATGGGTTCTAAATTTGACTGTGCATGACTGCGATAACTCACAAGGATAGTGTTACCTATGGAATGAAACAATAGCAGCAAAAGGGGTAAACGAAATTGCATCTTGTGTTTACAATTATATCGAAAATCTTCCAAAAAACATTGCAACATTGACAATGTATGGAGGCCACATGTGGAGGCCAGAATATAAACACCCACTTTGCTGCAATCTGCTTAACGGCCATACAAAAACCCGCGAGACTGGGCTCAAATTTCTGCAGGGAAAAACAAGCCCTTTGTAGTGGCAGAGATGGTTTAAGAAGATTTTATTTCTTTCTCAGATTTACTAAAATCATCCTTGCAATTGCGTAAAACAGACGTCGAAAATAATAAAACCAACTGGAAACAATTTAATGGATAAGATGTTTGAAAACGATGGGCCCTTCATTTCTTGTTAATTATTCTGTTGACGATGATGACAGCTTTAGAATATTGAGTTTTTCTAAAAAAGGAAAACGATCAAAATTTACTCCAAGAGTTATCTCTACACAGCCACTTCCAATTTCAGCTGAAAAAATTAAAGATCTGATAGATCAGCTGCCATTTATTTCGAACATCTTCAAGCAGTATTATAGAAACATAAAAGTGGCTGAAAGCAACAATGGAAAGAAGCTAAAGAAAAAGAACAAGAGGGCTCATGTAGATGACTTGGCAAGCGACAGTGAAAGTGAATAACTAACAATAAGTAATGCAGTACAATATTATAATAGTAATAGTTTTAATATTAATTTAAAATAAATGTTCAAATCGTTCTTGTCTTATAAAATTTACATAAATTGGAGTATATTTATTTCTAAAAATATTTTTTTTTCTAGAATATTTTAATTATTTTTGATAGAAATTATGTTTTTATGTTCAAATCGTTTTATTTCAAAAATATATAATTTTTTTAACGAAGAAAGGTTTGGTACGAATTGTGTTTACAAGCAAAAGCAATTAAACATTTTCAATTTATCAGTTTGCTTTATTACTAAATTACTATAAATCGGCTGAAAATATTCAAAAGCAATTTTATAACATGATTTATAATGAAATCAGGAAAATTTAAAGTAAACATTGTTTGGAAAGAAAAATTATTAGATTTTGTAGGTGACATCAAACTTTCTTTTTTGATTTCCCAAAATTCTCGTTTTCTGACATATCCTCTTTTGCACGCGCGCCCACGAATTATAATAAACAAAAACAACATTATTATTTTTTTCTATTATATAATTTCTATTTGATATTGAAATATCTTTATATGAATTATTACAACATATCAATCAAAATTATCCGAAATTATTCGAAACTAATATATCGGATTCGGTTACGGTTACAGATAATTTTTTATTTCAGTTACTATTACGGAGCTCCATAACATCCCTGGACCAGACTGAAGAAACTAGATAGAGAAGTTTAGATAGACTAGATTAGACAAACAAGACAAGATACAAAGAACTAGGAATGGCGAATCTAGATCTATAATTTTGTAATAAAGCGAAGTAAAAGAATTAGTTAAAATTAATGGTACTTTCTGGGAACTAGAGTTTCTATTCTTCTGTTTGCTTTATAGAGTTTGGTGATGACTGAAAATGCTCTGTCCTTATTTTAGTCACCTTTTTTTAAATTTAAATATTAATTAAACTTTTAATTTTGTAATTTGAAACTGTCGCAAAATAAGTGGGGGAATAACCGAGCCGTATACATCACGATGCAAATTATAGTCCCCGAAGGGTTGAAATTACGTTTTGATATTTATAACATTTATTATTTTCTATGAATTTTTTAATCTTTCGTTTTTATTTATTTGTGAAACAAAACTCTTGAACTTGATTAATTAACTTATAATTGAATTAGAATTAACTTGGTCAATAATAATAATAATAATAGACTTTTATTTACCAATAACGTAACGTGACATATTATAAACATATAAACATCAGAGAAAAAAAATCAAAAATTTAAACCACAAAAAAGTAAATAAATACAACAACAAATACAAGTTAGTAACTACATTATTGGACGGAGGCGAAGTTCAGTGATGAAACTGTTCTCCCACTTAACCCCCGGATTAAATATCAACTAAAATAAATAAACTAATGGATGGAAATAAATAGATTAATGATTCTAATATTAAGAAAAAAGTAAAAATAAAAATAAATAAAGAAAACAGCCCAGTCTCAAACATATTTAAAGAAAAATGTGAAAGTATAACACTGTTTAGGCATTATTAAATTATTGCTCATGCAGTAGTTTTAGTTTTATTTGCTTTTTGAAATGTCTAATATTTAGCAGTCTCATAGATTTAGGAAGTTTATTATACATTTTGGCAATATTGAATGTAAATGATCTTTCAAAAAGTGCTGTTTTGTGAGCCGGTGGAGTAATCAATGACTTCCTCCTTATATTCAAATTATGGATTGTGTAGATTGTAGATTGTAGATATGGTGGTGATGACTATGGTCCTGCGACCTTTATATATCTATTGTACCCCACCCTCCCCCTCCAAGTGTTGGTGTACTTACCCATTTAGAGAGCCTCCTCTAATCCTGATTCCTTTAGGAATTTCAGGATCTGGGTGGGATTCAAGACCTGCAGCTCATCTGTGTTCAAGCAGTGAGCCCCAAGGTACATCTGTCTCTTGCGGAGTAATGCTCCGCAGTCTTTCAACAGATGTATGGGGGTTTTCTCTGCTAAGCCACAGAATCTGCATCCGTCATCCTCCTCTAGACCTAGGGCCTTGAGATGTTTCCTAAGTCTGCAGTGTCCCGTCAGGATTCTTGTCAGAATTCTAAGCTTGTTCCTGCTTATTTCAGGCAAGCTTTTGTTCTCTTCTGGTTAAAAGATCCCAGCATCACATTGGATTGCCTTAGCCCTGGACGTTCGTTCCAGATTTTCATCCATTTTCCTCTTGTTTCTTTATCTAAACTTTTGTGGATGGTGTTGACACTCATGCCGCAAAAGGGTTCCGGATCTATAAAGGGGCTACTGGATCCCTGGTTTGCTAGGTGATCGGCTTCTTCGTTTCCGTCTATACCAGTGTTTCCTGGTACCCAGTATAGCGTTACTTTACTATCCCTGCCAAGCTTGTTCAGCTTCTCCACACAGTCCCATACCAGTTTGGATCTGATGGTGTATGAGCTAATGGCCTTAATGGCTGCTCGGCTGTCTGACAATTCTGAAAGACATAAGTAATTTATGCCCTTTCTTACCATAATGCAAGTTCTAGGGGAGACCTCACGGCTGTCCCATACCAACTTACATTCCCTGTTGCTAAGGCCTCTGATCTTACCTCCGTAGGTCCAGGGTTCTTGAAGCAGCGCTAGCCCTAGGTGCTGCTTGGTGAACATCCTAGCTATCACAGCTGAAGCTGTTTTGGCATGATGGATGTTCACTTGGACTATTTTGGTGCTCCTGCTGATCATTCTTGTTTTGTGACAGGAGGCGACAAGTCCTCCTCTGTCCCTACAAGAACATCTACCTGTGCCTCCGTAGACATGGCTGGACTGCTCATGTCTACGAGTGTGAGGTCAAGGTCGTCTTCCCTGGAATCCGGGCTGACTTCCTTGTTCTCTGTGTCGTTTAGGTCCCGCACACATGGATTATTTTTACTTTTGGAATTCATATAAATCCCACGAGTGGCAAGGGAACTAAAGGTCCGCCACGTCAGAACCCCGCTTGACATGGTAAGGCTTGATACCCTCTGAGGTCGCCAGGTATCAGAGGGGCTCCGTTAGCGATGGCCGGTTGCCCTTGGCCACCAACCAGTCCTTCCGGCACGGGTCGCATGACACCTTGGATTAAGGGTTTGGAAGTTCTTGGTTGTTCGCTCTCCGCTGACCGCTCCGACCGGAGTTGTACTCTGGTCGGTAACGTCTAACGGTTTGTTGCGAAACTAAGCCCTCACACCACGACAAGGTGACTTCCAGAGTGAAGGAAATTATGGATATCAGTTCTATATCTGATTTTTCTATATAAATATGTGGGACATTGATGAACTATAATCTTGTGAAAAGTCAGTGAAGCATGCACCATTCTTCTATTTTGCATATTTAATCTTGGGAGAGATGTGTTCCCTCTTGGAAACTCCACAGATTAACTTCACACAACAGTTCTGAATACGTTGTATCTTTTTCTATACACTTATTGTACACCACATCACAGTACGAAAAGTGCGATAAAACCAAGGAATCGCATAAAAGTTTAACTACTTGCTTATTAAAAATACTTTTATTTGAGAAAATCATCTTTAGGTTGCAGAAGGTTTTTTTGATAGAATTATTCATGTACGTTTTGAAGCGTAAATCCGTATCCAAGATTATACCTAAGTTGCGAGCTTCCTCAGCCAACTGAATTGTCTTACCATCAATTATAATATTTAATGTATGGGCACGCACATAAATTAAATTTCTTGATTCAGTTTTCCCAAATAATAAAGCTACCGTTTTTTCAGGATTTATGCATAGTACATGATTTTCAGATTCTAGCAACATATTATTCAAATCGAAATTGATTTTAATATTGGCTTCCTGTAGATTGTCCGGCGTGAATGATGCATATACTTTCGCGTCATCTGCGTAATAATTTACTTTACAAATATTCATATTCAGATTCATTTGACTAATATAAATTGAAAAAATCAATGGGCTTGACCCTTTTGTGGTACCCTTTTGTCTCAAATTACTTCATTCGATAACTTGCCTTTAAACTTTATTATTAGTTTTCTGTTAGAAAAGATTTAATTAATGTTACAGCTTCATCTCCTATGCCAATATGTCGTAATATAGAATACAAGAGCTCATGATTAATGCAATCAAAAGCCTTTGTGTAATCAAGTAAAATAAGAACTGTAAGATGATCACTATCTGCTGCTGTTATAATATCGTCGACAATGTGCAGGAGGGCTGTTGCACAGCTATGGTTTTTTCTAAAGGCAGATTGCGTTTCTGGTAGTATATTATTGGCATCAAGGTAATCAATTAACTGGTCAAACATAATTTTCTCTAATTATTTGGAAACTGTAGGTAAGATGCTAATTGGTCGTAGGTGTTTAAACTCTTTTGGATCTTTAACTTTAGGCAAGGGAATAACCAGAGAAGTTTTCCATGCAGTCGGGTAACAACTATCTAAGAGACAAGGCTTTATAATGTGTGTCAAGTAGGCAGAAATATGTGGACTGTAATATTTTAGCATGGTTATATTATTTCCATGACTGCCTACTGCGTTAGTTGATATTGAATGTAGAAATTCCATTACGTCTTCGTTTCCAAGATGAAAAGAGAACTTTTGTGCGATATTATTTTTTAAACTATTATTATAAAAAGTCATTGCATCTTGTACCTTGGTCGGATCAATATTTTTTACCGAATTTGCAAAATAGATATATATATATATATATATATATATATATATATATATATATATATATATAAATTTGGTTAACATCCGAAAAGTTGAAAGGAAGGTCCACATTGTTTTGTTTACTATGCAGCTCTAAGTAACGCAAATCTTTCCATAGGGTTTTGGTTTTAGTTTGACGGAATTTTTCATTGAAATAAGCTTTTTTCTCATTGATAATTGCATTATTTGTAAAATTTCTTAATTCCTTGTAGTAATTAAAGTGAACAATATTTTTTGACTGTTTATATCGTCGTAACGCACTATCTCTCATTTTTATCATCATATGGATATTTTCCGTTAACCTTGGTGCAAATTTTTTAGAGCATCTTATTGTTTTCAAAGGTGCATGATGATTAAATAGTGAAATAATCAAATTGTTAAAGTATTGTATTTTGCATTCTATACTATGCATATAAAATATGTTATCGAATGGAATAGTTATCAAATCTTGTTCAAAATTTAAAATGTTAAAATGTTTAAAATTTGTGTGTTTTATAGAAAGGCAAAATTCTCCCTTTAAATCGTTTATTAAAATAACAGAATATTACTTCATAATCAGTTGGCAAGTTAGGGGCATATTGTACTTCACTGTTTGATATGTCCAATCCACTTGTACACACTACCACATCAACTAGTGAACTATTGTTTAAGGTAAATCTAGTGGGTGCTACAATTATTTGTTTTAAGTCAAGTTCTTCTATTATTTGATTGAATTTAATACTAGAGTTATTGTTTAAATCGAGTAGATTAATATTAATATCACCCATATTTACTATGTAATTACACATAGCTAATATATTATACAATTGTTCTTCATAATTGTCTAAAAATTCATTAACATTGTAGTGAGGTGGACGATATATTACCCCAATACAGTATTTTTCATGCGATATTTTAATTTCAACCCATAGGTGCTCATAGCTGTCATATATCTCGGATTCTATTATTATAAAATTTATATGATTACCAATAAACATACATACTCACCTCCTCGTCTATTCAATCTATTCCTCTTCACAAGATTATAGCCCGGAACTTGAATGCAGAAGTCATCAAGATCGTTAGTCAACCAGCTTTCGCTAACCATAAATATATCATACTTATTATCCAAAATATTTTTCTTAAACTCCGTAAACCCTGACACCAAAGATCTTGCATTAATATGAGCAATTTTGAAATCTTGTAATTTATGCATTTGTTTTCTTGATTTTGACACACTTTGGATTGGTGTTCACCAGCACATTTATAGCAAGTTACAGTCTTTTTACAATTATAACTGGAGTGACCATATCTGGCACATTTGTAACATTTAATAATTGACAAGTAATCGACACACATACATGAACACCATCCAATATACATTTTCCTCCATTATTTAGAATTTTCTGACGCATTTCATTGGGTAATTCTATGACAACATTAAATGAGTTCCTATATTTAATTTTCCGCACAATTTTTACCTTACTAACATCACCCTTTAATTCATTCAGCGAGTTAATATTATCTATAAATTCCTTGTCCTCGAGTTCTTCCAAAATTTTCCCATCTACACCTTTAACTAACATACGTGGGTTCCACTTCACGGACTACTGACCTAATTATTACTAATTATTACCGAGTGACGATTTCAGACTATCAAATAAAACACTTCTAGATATGTCGTCGGCACATTTAACTATCAACACATTATTTAGTTTTTTTTATGGTATCAATTTTAACATTCAAAGACGCGGGAAATTAACTTTGTCATGAATTGTTGGCAGAACATCTTTACTATCAATCTCGGTTTCACCTTGATCCTCGATAAACACATCCACTGTCTTCTTTTTATGCACTCTCACTAAACGAGGGACATGATGTTGGTGCGACCTTGTTGGATTCTTCTAGACGAATAATTTTTTCTTTTGCAGCTGGTTCACGAACTCCATTTCACTCACTATTTTTTTCAATATTTTAATTTGATTTTTTAAGAAATCATATTTCTGCTTCCGCGGCACTTTGAGGAATTCTTACTTCTGATTGCAGCTTCTACAATACCAATTTTCCTTATCAGTTAATAACGTAGCACTTAGCACTTTTTGCACGTTTTCTAAACATTTTTCATGCAATAACGTATAACATCCCATACACTTTACTTTTGAAACATTCTTTGCGACGTAACTTTTGCAAAATCTGCAATTACTGGCTGTTTTCTGCGGATCGAGAGCGGCATCACCGTCCTCGTCCGGCATCGTGCCTCCCGCGACTTCTACAAAATTGCGAATTAACTTCTACAAAATTCGGCACATTTGTAATTTGTTTATTGAGCATAAATTTTTTTTTTAAACCAGAAATTGGAAATTTAAGAAAAATAATTTTATTTAAAAAAAATTCTGTAGATTTGTCATAAACTTATTTTGATTGAAGTTTGATTTACTAACTTTTGTATTTATTTGTCTAAAAAATGAGGTATTGAGGTAATATGAGGTATAATTTATTGTATTTAGTGGAACTAATAAATGTTACGAATTTCATAGAAAAATAGAAGTACCGTACATTTGCCGAAATTCTAAATTTGAAATTTAGAATTTTTGCAGCAATTTTCTTAGACAGTTGAAACTTTTTGGTTTATATTGAAAAATTTCAATTTCCGCAAATTTCATTGCATTATGTTCAATAACAAAAATTCTACAGATTTGCCAAATTTGTTAATTTTATAAAAAGTCAAAAATGTAACTATGACAATTATTTAGAGTTTAATTTCAGTTTAAATTTTAATTAGTAATCTTGGTTGCAAATTTCTACAAAAATCTAAAAATATTGAAAAAATCTAGTTTTAGTAAATATAAAAAAAAAAACATAACTATTTATATCCTACGTAAAAGATTTTCAAGTGGAAACTTTGTAAAATTCAATAATATTGAAATTACTGAAGTTTTTGAGATACAGTTGAAGACAAAATATAAAATCAGAATATGAAAGTTACCAATATTTGCATTTTATTCGCATAAAGTTGCAAAAAATCAATTGAGTGATATAAATCAACAACTTATTCTAGTGCTGGATATTTATTTTTTCTATAAACTTGGTTCTAATATTTACATTTTCTATTTTTATGACATTTCGAAGCACAACTTTTGTCATCGAATGTACCTTGAATCCAACCTAACAAACCGAAAACCTTTTATTGGCGTAATTATTTCTTTTATTATTATCACTTATCACCTTTATTGACATTATTATTTATTATCCCAACACATAAATACACATACCCCAACATTAATTAAAAAAAACTATAAATAAGCGAAACAAAAAAAAAGAGAGAACTCCTAACACAAATATCCCAAATACCCAGTTAATAGTTAGTTATTAAACAAGTGGATAAAATTCTCACAAATGTAAATTGCGAATTTACTCGCGAATTTAAATCCTCTCGGGCTGACGCGCTCTAGGATTTTACGATCTGCTCGTTAAAACTTAATTTTATCCGCGAGTGTAATACAAACTTTTATTCAATTTTGCTTTTGATTAAATTCAAGTTAAATTCAAAATTCCAATTTCCGTGTTTTTTTTTTGAAAGAGGCAAGACGTCCGGCTATGATTGTGTTGTTGCCATGACAACGATAAATTTGTTGATTCGTACGTCAAAATTTTGTTGATTTTAATTCATTTGTCTTTTATTATTTAAAAATGGATGTATCAGATGAGTTCTAGTTAGATGGTGACACAATTTCAGAAAGATTACTCCCGCATAAATCAAGAGATTTATATAAAAAAAAATTGATAACGAGTCCGTAAGTGAGTTATTTTGTTGCGTTGCCATGCACTAGTGAATAAACCACTGCTTTATTGATCCGTATCCAAGGTTTTTTTTCGCATTATGAGCCACCCGCTACCTGGCTCCATGCAAGACTCCCAAAATTTAAACTTTTTCCTCTTCTGTACCATATCAGCCCCTTGCACTCTTTCATCCAATATACCCAGCTGTCAGAACCCTCTCCGCATATAGTACACAAATTATCCCTTTCTCTTAGCCAGTATCCTCTTCACTTTTCCTCGTTGCCACACCGAAATCTGGATATTCTCCATTATATACCGCTGGAACCTCTAAGTAAATACACAGGGAGTTTTTCGTATACTTTTCCGTATATCCTTTTGTAATCCCAATTGTACCTGTTTTCGTCTATACGGCAGTGAGACAAGACACTGTAGCTCTATCTCCCTACTCCTTCCACCCTTTCAATAGTCTTTCTAGTATCACACATTCCCCTTGCATACGCTCTAAGTCTCCTTTTGACCACCCTACTTGTTCATACATTTTTTCTATTCATTTCTCAATTTCGTTACTCTGATACCTCCACTACCACGTTATTCTGATACCTTCTTTAAACTTCTGAAAACCTCTTTCACTAATCTTCCATTTCCTAATATAGTCAATTTCCTTTCTTACCTTGCTACTCTCACTGCTGCATCTACTGTAACTTTATAATTATTAGCTTCTTGTTGTAGAACCAGGTTCCCCGGCGCAGCGTATTCCTGTCTAGTTTTAGCGCTCTTTTTATAACCTCTACCTATACCTATTCTATTTGCCCTACCTCATTCATACCCCATATTTCTGCTCCATATATCAAAATGCTCCGAAGACTCGTCTTCCACACTCTCATTTTTGCAACAAAAATCTCTTAAAATTTATCTTTCCATACATTCCAACTACTAACCTGTTCTAACGGATGTTTTTTTATAGGGGGAGAACTTTCAATCGAAATAAAACACAGAAAAATGTTTTCATTATCCATGACGTTGGCAGGTGCGTACTTCGCGTAATGTGGAAGTCCAATTTCATCACAGTAAATCAGGTTGTATTTCCGCAATAACGGGTGAAATGTTGGCTTTCAAGTGCTCAAAAGTTTATAGAATTTATTAGAATTTCTGGTTTATTGGCGTAGACACGGGACTTTACATATCCCCAGAGAAAAAATTTAATGGCGTCAAATCGCAAGATCGAGGTGCCCAGTTTACAGATCCATTTCGTGAAATTTATCCTACTGTCCTACTGAAATCACATGTCTGAGACATTATTCCAATTGAGGAACGGAAAAGTTACTAATCATGTCTCTGTACCGCTAACTGTTGACTGTAACATTCTGACCATCATCATTTTTGAAGACAAATGAACAAAAGATTCCAACGGTCCATAAAGCGCACCAAACGGTAACTTTTTCTTGATGTAATGGTGTTTCGACAATGGCTTGTGGATTATCATTGCTCCAAATGCTGCATTTCTGCTTATTGACATAGCCATTTAGCCGAAATGCACACCATCACTGAACAAAATTTTCAATTGAAATTGTAGATCAATAGCATCAAGAGCTTCCTTCGGCCCATTCACCAAATGTACGGCGAGAAAGACGATCGTGTGGCTTCAATTCCCGTAAAATGAAATGTTCCTGTTGAATCTTGTAAGCATGAAAACCAAGATGTTTACGCAACATTTTCTTTAAAGTGGATAGACATGAGTTTAATTGTTAAGCACGATAACAAATTGATAAATTTGGATCATTAACGCTGTCTTACGAGCTGCGTATTATCGTGTAGAGTAAACGTATTGCGAAAACCACCCATACTTTCTCGAATTAAACGCGGTAATGGACAATTATGACCACTATAAAATGCGCGTAATTTCTGATGTTTTTTTTAATTGAACCATGGTTTTCAAATAGGGCAAGAATGGGTATTACCGGTCACTTAAGGAAAAATTATCACAAATCAGATAATAGTCAATACTTTTTTATTAAACTTTTTGCTACTAAAATTTTAACTATTCTTCTAACAAAATCACAATCATTGAGAGCAATAAGTTGAACAAATATGGCATAATCAATATTTAAAAAAAAAAACAACTTTGACCGGTATTAGACACCATGGCTGGTAATACCAGTCACTAAGTTGTGTCACTTGGTAATGCCGGTCAGACTTTGTTGAGGTGAAGTCGCATATATAACCCTCAGGAGAATCATACCCTGAGCACTCAGCGTGAGCCCAGAAACCAGACATCACGCACCTATACCACATCTCGTTATTTTGCCCATAATTATCGCAGATTATATATTTACTTTCGAAGTTCTCATCAGTATCTTTATCTTCACGCAGGTCTGTCATTTCTATTTCTGAGTTTGACGTTCTATCATTTTTCTTGGTTATATCTTGAAGCACTCTCCTTTTAGCCTTTTTCACAATAATCGATTTTCCTTCTTTTTTCATTGTCTTTTTTTTAGTTTTGATTTTGAGAGCGACTTTTTTTTCTCTTTAGTCAATTTTCTATTTTCTTTCTCAACCAGAGCTACTTTGTTGGGAGTTCCTGTTACGACGACTGCATGCCGTTTGCGAGATAGTACATAACTATCTAGTCTCAAGATAGTACTTGTCCTTAGTACCTGAAGTTGCAGGAATGGGGTTGTTATAAAAATTAGTCCATTGCTCGAGTTCGGAAATCGTTCGTGCATTATTTATCTGGGCTGGTTCAATTACGTCAACAAGAAGTGATGGCGATTGAGGTGAGTTTGTCTGGAAATGAGTTAGTGTAGTTTCAACTAATATTATTTGGGTATCTGTGGTCTTGATATCCCGGCCTCTTATTTCTTCTGCCGAAGCTACCACTTCGTTGCTGTTTAAAATGTCAGCAGCCACAAAATCTTCGTCTGTAAACACGTCTGGTTTTAAGGGATATATTCCTGTAGCAGCAAAACCTGCTTCTGACTCTTTGATGCTTGCTATTTTTTTAAAAGTTTTCCTGAACAATGAAACGAGATCGTTTTGTGTGATTTTTTTCCCCAATTAATTCTTCATGAGAAGGTTGCATTCTTGTTTATACGCTGCTTTTAGGGGACCATAGATGGAAACATCCAGAGACTGCATTCTATGCGAGCTATGTGGTGGCAATGATAACATCACTATATTGTAGCTTTTGCAAAATTCGTAACCTCTCAAAGAGATGTGACTGGAATGATTGCCAAGAACAAGCAACATGGGCTCATTTTCTGAAGGTTTGGTGAAATCAGCAAAATGTTTCAGCCAATCTACAAAGAGATCTTCATTGATCCACCCATTTTTTGAGCACCGATAAACTGTTTCACGAGGGCCATCTGCTTCTAAAGCAGATGAATGTCTCTGTCGTGGATAAATTAACATTGGTGGGACGTATACTCCGGTAGCATTCACAGCACACACAGCTGTGACGGTCTTTCCTCTTTCTCCGCTGGTTATAGACCCCACACGTTGTTGTCCTTTCCCAGTAACAATTTTACTAGGCTCTTGCACTGAGGAAATTCCAGGTTCGTCTACATTCCATGTGTTCCTTGGCAGAAATATATATTTATTCATTAGCTCTGTAAGAAGTTTGAAAAATATAGCAACTTCGTTCCTGTTAAAGACAGTGGCTCTATTTAAGCTCGTGCTTTGAGCTTTCCTGATGGACAAATGATTCCTTCTTATCCTTTAAGCCAGTCCTTGCAAGATAATTCAAGAGTTTTATTAAAATTATGCTTGATCTTATTTTTTACAGCATATTCATAAGCCATCTTTCTAATTTGAAGCGAAGTACACCCATAAAATATTTTACCGAGGAACTTAATTTGGAAAGCCATTTCATCTTCTACTTCCCTTGTGAAGACTGGATTTCTTCCCAGCTGTGGGCTATCACAATTTTTTTTCTTCAATCTTTCTTAAAGCGTTGAAAACGGCACGCCAGTAGATCGAGCTGCTTCTCTAATAGGTTTCCCTTCATCCACTAGTTTAAAAGCTCTGTATAATTGATTCTGGTCCCTTAATGCCTTTGAACGTGGCCTTAAGGCCTTCTTATTTTGGACATACTGAAATAATATACAAATATTAAAATAGACAAGAAAACTGACCACGTATTAATTTTACTCGCGGGTAATACCGGTCAGCGTGACCGGCATTGCCGGTTTTTAGTAAAAACAGTTTTAGGTTAAAAACTTGTCGAGGTTAAAAACCTTCGACAAATTCAAAATATATTATCACTTGGAATGCTTGATAATTATGCTACAACAATTATTGGTGACAATGTAAGAAATGTGAAACAACAAACACTCACCTCATATTGCTTGACCTCGAAAATTAAGTAGGCACGGAAACAGTTGACGTGCGTTGATCCGAAATGTCAGTTAGGAAATGAGCGGTGGCCGGTGCGCCGGTACGCGGTAAGGCCGCGTCACACGCTTCTATGTGCGCCGGCGCCGGAACGCAGTAATATGGAAGAAATTGTAATCACCGGCATTGCCCGGTTCTACCCTAAATTTGGTCAATTTATTTGAAAACCATGTTGGTTTCAACCAAGAAAACATTGCTCCGGCGTGAGTCTATTCATGATGAATTGCCAAACCAAACTCCAAAATAATCGGGAAGTGTCAAATGGACTGTCACAGAAAACAATGTTGCCAATTTAAAGTTCTCCGTCTTTAAAAAACACCCTTTATAACCTTTTTACCCACAACCCCATTGGCGTTATTACAAAAATATTAATTAAAAAATAATAATCAAATCATAAATTTTACGGATAAAATATGAGAATATCATACAATATAAAATAAAAATGAAAATCATGCAATGCAATAAAAAATACAATAAAAAATCAGTGATGTGGGAAAGTTTATGTTAAAAATACTTACTCTGAAACGTGACAAGATTGCGTCGCTGGATATATTTTCCCGTAGGTTGGCAGACTTATACACGACCGAGACTATATTATATTACTTGTTACTTATTAAATTACTTATTACTATTACTTATAGTTGAACTGAAAAATAATGACTTCTAAATATTGATGAATAATAGTTACTTATTACACAAGCGGATAAAATTAAGGTTCATCGAGCGGATTGTTATATTTTCGAGGATTTAAATTCGCGAGTTAAACGTTGGGGGGAAACCACAATTGGATGTTCAAAAAATCAGATTTTCTTTTTTGCATAAATCGTTAGCTTAACTATACAAGAATACGCTGTCAAAATTTCAAAATTCGAAATTCGCATTCGTTTAGATTTTATGAGCATAGAACCGAGTGCACATCAGGTACAGGCTACAGGCTCTAGCGGAGCATTACCTCGTTTATCTCGAAATGGCTTTTTTCACATTTGCGTGCAATCTAACTCAAAAAGTGTGGAACCGATCATTATGAAAATTGATAGTATGATTCTTTATAAAATATCGAATTATATGAACCAACTTGCGAGATGATATCATGATTTTAAAGGTATTTTTCCTTGCATAATTAGAGAAAAAATCGAAGAAAAATTGTTCCAACAATAGCTAAATTTTGAATTTTCATTTTTTTCGCCTGCATTGAGGTTCATATTCTTAGAAAAAAAGTTATTAATGTAAAATCAAAACCTTTTTGATTTCACATGAAAATCGGAATGGCTACACTGCACGCAATTGAAAAACTATACTTACCACCTTCGGCGGAAATCACACCGTTTTTATTTTTTAACTTTTTTATTTTTGGCTGAAATTATTCAAAAAAAATCACAGAAACTGTTCGAAATATTAATGAAATGATGTGAAAATTTGATTAAATACAATGCGAGTAGAATAAAAACTTTCATTCAATTTTTCTTCTGATTTAATAAGTTAAATTCAAGAAAAAGCTACATTTTCTGTGTTTCTTTTTTCAAGAAACATGTTATTCGGCCATGATTGTATTGTTGTCATGGTCACGATAAAATTGTTGATTTGTACGTCAAAATTTTGTTTAGAGAATTGTCTATAATTTGTGTTTTTTTTTATTAAACATAAATGGATACATCCGAAGAATTATTGATAGATGGTGACGCAATTGCTGAAAGATTACTCCAAATATACGAAAGTTAAAAAGATTTATACAAAAAAATTTAAAATAAGTTTTGTGGTTGGCAATCGAAAATGAACATCAGCGAAGACAACATTTAAGGTTATGTTTATGTTCCACTTGATGCGTTGTCATGGATACTTTTATTTCACTAGTGCATTAAAATTTTGATTTCACTAGTGACTAAACCACTGTTTTATTAGCCAACTTACCCTTACTTTATAAGCCAAAATTGAATAAAATTAATAAATAGAAAGTATTGCGAAATTTAATATTATCAAGGATGTTAGATTTTATCAAGAGAAATAGTATAAAACAACAACATTAAAATCCAAGCGAGCTAGCACTTCGATTACCATGTAGCTTAGTTCTACGGTATGAATTCGGATTAGACAGAATTAGAACGAACTTTAATGAAGATCTTATAAACGGTGTAGTGAATCACGACGAAATTTTACAGCAGTTATTTGGTATATTTAAGCAACTTATCCAAAAAATTCCATCTTTTATTTGACCAAAAAAAATGAAACTAATTTTCACTGAATATCTATAAATATTTTAATATATTTTCAGATTTGCATTTTATGTGATTGAAGTAATGCTATTAAACCAACAGCGAAAATTTAAAATGAAATTTCCATATCCGATATAGTTAAATCAGCTATAAAAAATGTTTTACAATTTTTTTAGTATTGTACTTCCATTTAAAATAATGTAAAAATTCAAAATTTCTCTTTACAACTAAACTAATTAAAGACTTAATACATTTTGATTTTCACCTTCATTCTGCGGAAAGTTGAACCATCAAACTAATAATCACAATAACTCACATTTGTTGAAATTAAAATTAATCGAGTAATTTTGTGAAATTATTTTTTGAGAAAACATGAATTAATTTCCAATATGTCATGTTTCCAACCATTAATTACTGGATTAATTTTAATTGGTACAAAATTGCAAGTAATTTGCATATTTAAAAAATCTAATAACAAAAATTTAACAATCACGATTTTTTAATTTTTCTGGTATAACTTATTGGACCCAATGACTACTCACAAACAACTTACATAATGAGCATTACAAATTGTTTTAGTAGAGTGATAAAAACAATTACATAAACTTCAAATAATGTAAAACAGTAATACATGTAATTAATAATAGCACATACATCAAAATCAATATGATCAATAACAAGGGAATAATTTAAAGAAGTGTTTTAGGTTGTGAACAATAAGGTTCAGTTGTGAAAATTTTCAATTCGCTTTTTTCTATTCTATATTCTATTCGAATTTTAGCAAAATAGATTTATAATTGGATCCAATCAATTTCTGTATGTGATTTTATTGTTAGTTTCTTTGTGTCTTTTCGCAACAAGGCGCTTACTTCGACCACTGACTGAGTACGCTTCTCAATAATTGATTGCCGGATTTGTTAAGGATTAAATTTCCGTTTGTTAATAACCAATTATATTACATTTTTTCGTTTTCCCGTTTCATTCTATGACACATAAATTCCTCTTAGAATATCGTCCGATTGCTTTTTATCCCCGCCGATATTTGTCGAACAAACTCTCCAACACACACAAATTGCTACTCTCTATCTGCTTTATTCCTGCGAGACAAAAAAAAAAAAATCAAAGATAAATTACGCGACGGTTTTTCCGTTCTCTTCACTTTAGCCCTCCCTATCTATATATCTCCACCCGTTTGCATTTTCCACTCAACGTGGCACTCGTCCTTTTAAAGCTGTTAAAAGAATGTCCGTTCAAATTTCAGGATTGTTTAGATATGTAGAACGATTGAAAACAACGGGAAAAGGAAATTTTATGCCTAACGCGAAGAGCAATTATATTGACACAGGAACACATTTCACTCCCGGAATATTTCGATAGCATAATTTTCATCAAGACCGATATATGACTTTTTTTTTATTTTGCTCATTTGAATGCAAGAAGTTTGGTTGTATTGTACACTTGAATGATTTAAGCGAGTTACTGTTGTCAAGGAAATTTGAGGTGTTAGGTGTGAGTGAAACATGGTTTAACAATACTATTGTAGATAATGATGTACATATTAATGGAAATGGTTTTATTATAAACGACAGACAAGGTAGGGACGGGGGAGTAAGATTCTAAACAGCAAATCATGTATCGTACGTTATCATTCAAACGTCTCTAGATCTTGAGCAATGTGGATATAAATAAAAGTATGTAATTTATGCTTATCTGTAGGGGTGGTTTATGGACCTCCGAATGTCAACTATAATGATTTTTAACAACATTTCAGACCAGAGTTTCTTCCTTGTTTGTCTCTGTGAATAACGTGTTCTGTGTGGGTGACTAAAATATCGATCTTTTAAATATTGAAAACACTGGCGATACAGCATTTACATGTTTCGATGCACTCAGGCTTTCTAAAATTAAAAACCAATCCACTCGAATAACAAGAATCACATCGACACTGATTATATTTTAACATTAAATGTGGATATTGTAAATTCAGTTAGCGTGAATTCAGTACAGATAAGTGGTCATGAATTAGTCTCATGTATAAAAGACATTGAATTTAAAACACCAAGAACTCAGTTTACAACAGTCAGAAACTTAAAAAAATATTAAGAAAGAACAATTTTAAAGTGATTTACAATCAATAACATCTCTTTTTTCCAATGTTTTTGAAAAACTCCTTGATACTCTACAAATATATCTCAGCAATAATAAAATATTACCTGATACACAATCTGGATTAAGTAAGGGTTTGCTAATATGTAATATAGCTTTGATGAATATAACAGATGACTTAATAAGTAACCTGCATAAGGGAAAGAGCCATTCTAAATTTATTGGATTATTCTTAAGCATTTGATACGTTAAATCAAGACGCATTAAAAGCAATGTACAATTATGTGGGGTTTAAAGACAATGCTATTAATCTTATGATTAATTACCTGCAAGATTGAATGCAATTAGTATGTAATATCGGAGAAACGAAGTTTATTAAAATGTTACTGGTGTCCCTCAGCGCTAAACATTGGGCCCGAGATTATTTACAATATATAGGGGAGAGTTGCCTGTAGCGTACTGGTCTAGTAATTCGTACCTCAATTTCGAATCATCAAAAGGTTTTCATTGATATCTAACGCTAACTAGGTATACTAAACCCTGCTCGGGCATTATAGACACAAAATTTAATGGCTACGTCTGCGTTTTTATGTGCAAGGAAGACTTGCACACGTAATCTTACTAACGTAATTTTATCACTAAACTAATTTGGACTTATTTTACAAAATCTCTCTTATGTTGTAAAGTTTATGTAGATTTTATTAAAAAAGGCAGCAGTTTCATAAAACGTACCCCAGTCGAGGCGGCCAATAAACTCGCCCCTTTCGCTAGAAGAAAGAAGCATCCGTGGTAGACTGAAGACTGTGACAATGCAATAGCCCAAAGACAGACAGCCTGGGTAAAGTGGAATTCTAAATAGACCATGCAAAATTGGCATAAAATTTTGGAACAAAGAAAGGTTACAGCCAAGATAATGCGAAGAACCAAATGAACCTTCACACAAGACCAACTAACCCAAATCGAAGAGAGCTTTGCTAAGAATAACTCCAGAGATTTCTTTGGTACCTTCAAGCAGACACTCAGAAAATACGCTGCGCCAAGCCTCTACTTCAGAAACTCACAAGGCAAACTGGCTTATAACGACAAGGACTACTGTCACCTTCTGGCTCAGTACTTAAAAAATCTACTCAACTGTGACCCACCCAGCGAAGACTTTGACCATAAACAAACCACACCAAACCCGGACTCGCTGCCCCCTTTATTGGAAGAAGTTGGCCAGATCATTCAACTTCTTAAGAATAATAAGGCAGCCGGAGAGGACTCTATTGTTGCTGAACTGTGGAAAGGTGCTGTAAACAATGCCGTGCGCAAGCTAACCGAGATCATCCAGGACATCTGGGAAACAGAAATTACCACCCGATTGGAAATCTGCTCTGATCGATCCGCTTTACAAAAAGGGAGATTTTACTGATCTCTCGAAGGCGTCTTCTCTCGAAGGCGTTACAAACAAAGACAGAAAATCAGCTGGATAACCAACTGGGAGAATACCAGGAAGACCCGATCCTGTGTTGAACAGATCCTCAATCTTAAAACTGTAGGTACTTGCATACACCAAGATGAGAAACCGCAAGGTGGTCGTCACTTTTGTTTGATTCCATTGATAGAGAAACGCTGAACAAAGTACTCCAGGAACTAGGACTAGACAACAAAACCCGCAGACTCATCCTAGAAACTTTGACCAACACCCATTCCAAGGTTAAATTTAGAGGCGAGATTTCAGAAAGCTTCGAAATAAAAACTGGAGTGGGACAAGAAGATGGAATTTCCCCACTTCTCTTCAACTGTGTCCTTGAAAAGGTTATGAGAGAATGGCGCAGGGAACTGATCAATTTGGATGCTCAGAGTGGTATCTACCTGGGACGTACGAACGATAAACTGGTTATAGATTGCCTGGCCTTTGCAGATGACATGACGCTATTTGCTGATTCTCTTGAGATGGCAACAATGCAGGTAAATTGCCTCAGAAAACAAAGTGGGTCTGCAAGTGTTCGCTGAAGAAAATAGAATTCTTCACCAACATCAGAGAAGCAAACAGAGAGATGTTACTAGAGCAGGGAAACATCAAGAGGGCTGAGAAACTAAAGTATCTCGGCAACTGGATTGAACCCAACTTATCAGAAAGAGCATCATTATCCAAGAGAGTCAACAAGTTAGAACTAGCCTATCGACTGACCAAGAACACTTACAACAAGAAATGCAACCTAAGACTTAAGCACAATACATCAGTCTTACGACCAGAAGCCCTGTATGCTATTTTCTAGAACCGAAGAGGTCTGGTAGAGAAATTGGAAATCAGAGAGAGGAGAATTCTCAGGAAGATCCTAGTCCCGGTAAAGGAAGATGGGGAATTCCGAAGGCGGCATAACTCTGAGCTCTACGAACATATTGAGATGCTCACTGACTGTGCAAGGAAAAGAAGGGTAGCTTTCTATAGCCACGTTGCAAGATTGCCTCAAAACGACTAACCCACCGTCTGTTTACCTTCTGGTAAAACAAGAAGGTTCGTACCCCTTGGTTGACAGAAACCGAGAAGGATATTAAAGAACTGGGAGTAACACATCTCCAAAACAGACTGTCTGTGAGACGCACCCTAAAGGAAGTCCGTGGATTTCAGGAAAAACCCCGAAGGAAAGACACCCCCTGGACAGAAGAGAGAAAGTAGTTATACCGGCAGAAGATGCGACAATACTGGGCAAAGATCAAAGCTCTACAGTTGAACAAGCTTGGTCCAAAGTGAGCTTATTTGAGAGAAGAAGAAGAAGTACCCCAGTCGAATTTCTCAAATCGTACCAGTACGATTTAAGAAAATAACAATGATAATTTTAATTAATTTAGAGTTATATTTTATTGTTCGTTGTTTTCATAGCACGGAAATAGAAAATATAATGAATGGAGTGAAGATGCCATGCAGAAGCCCATGGAGGCATACAAAAATTGAAAATATGTCTTTCATGAATGCTGCCGACGATTCAGAATTACAAAAACTACGTTTAAAAGGCATTTCGATATAAAAGTTGAAAGAACCTTGGAATCACCAAAAAGAAATTAACTCTTCATTAGTATGAGCTCCAGATACTGAAGATGAACTGATTGAACACATTTTTACCTTTAATCGTCATTTTTTAGCATAGCCAAGAAGACTCGCATTCCAAGTAGCAGTTAAAAATAACATTAACCATAAGTTTAACTTAAAATCCAAATCGGCTGGAAAGAAATGGTTTTATAATTTCATGAAGCGACATCCAAATCTTTCGGTTAGGCAACCTGAAAACATCTCATTAGCACGTGCCACGGATTTTAATAGAGATAATAAATATTTTTTTTCAAGTTATTGGCACAACTGATAGAAGAACACCAAATAGATGCTCTAAATGTTGATGAAAGTGGTTTTTCGAGTGCAAAAAAATGTAGAAAAATAATGGACCACAAAGGAAAGAAACGAATTGAAAGGGTACTTAGTGGTGAAAGGGGAACCAACGCAACTTTTGTTTGCTGCGCCAGTGCCGCCGGAATGTTTGTTTCGCCTATGTTTATTTTCAAACGAAACCGGGCAGCCAGCGCCACAACTAGGTATAGGAGCATCAGCAGGTAGCTTGATTGAAGTTGCAGAACATGGTTTTATAACCAGTGACTTATTTTTTAAATGGTAGCAACACTTTATTAACTTTGTTAAACCAGACCATAACAGCAAAGTTATATTATTGAATGACGGCCATACGACTCATACAAAAAATTTAGAGGCATTAATTTTGGTTATGCGTTATAATAGAGTTATACTTCTACAGTTACCAAGGCACACCACGCACAGGCTACAACCTCTGGATGTTGGTGTTTTTGGGCCGCTGCAAACATTCTATGATCAATGTCTTGACCACTGGATGACGAATCATGTACGATTTGGGCAACTCGCCCTTACCTCGTATTTTCACATTAGTCTTTCTTTCTTAAAGTAGTTTCAGTCATTTCTATGTTGATGATATCCTTTTATCTTTACATCGCAATAAACTTCGACTAAATTAACATTTTCGAATTTAGTATTGATCATTGTTTAAAATTGATTTATAACCAAACAATCGCCGTGGTTTTAGAGGAAAATTGAAAAGATAACAGTTTATTGAGCAATATAGTCATCAAATTAACATTCAAGGCCAGATTATTAATTTTTGTTCTTTGATAAGATTTTCGACTCATGTTAATGAATGTATATGAAAAGCTTGTTATAGTTCAAAACTTATTTATCAAAATAGACAGGTGCTTAAAATAAATGTAAAATCAATATTTTTTATTACTCATGTGCGAGAGGTACTTGATGCATGTTTTTTAATACGAGAAATGCTACCTCTCGTTGTATTTCCACATAACCTTGGTAATGCACGAAAATATTTAATATCGCTATACCCGAGACAAATGAAAAAGCAAATTCTTTATTTTTGATTCCCTTTTTGTTATGGCCCCTGGATCCCAAACTTGAAAGTGACATCCTCTCGCATGGGTAATAAAAAATTTTGTTGGTAACACGGGCGGTATTGTGAATTGCCCTCTTGAATTGCCCTCTCCCAATTTTGCTCATGCGTCAAATTGACAACTTACCGCCCTAGTTACAAAATATACTATTGTGATGCACGTGTATTCTCGTAATTTAATTACTGTGATGGCGTTTATGGACCATGTTTGGCCGGGACAGATTAAAAAGTAATAAAAAAGTGAAAAAATCATCATATTTGGCATAAAAAGATGCGATCACATCACCTATAAAATTAAGAAAAACAATTGGTTAAGCATGCGCCAGAGACGTTATATGCACATGGTTTGCCGCTATCACACTATAATAAGAAATAAATATTTCCAAATATCTCTAGATTTCCCACAAGAGAGAGAATTAGATTGTATATACCTAGCGTCTGCAGGTGCCCTCTTAGTGCGCACTATACCGTTAAGAGACCTGCCACGCTTGCAATCTGTGTCCAAGATAGTTGCAGGATATCTGATGTTAGGGTATTAGATATGGAACCCAATATCCGTATGCTGTGTTGTTGGCCACTTGTGCGGAACCATTTTAATTGGTGACTCCTGTAGTCCACTTTGTTATTACTTTACTGGCCACGGATTTGGTGAAGGACTTCTCCTGTGTTCATCGCGTTGCCCAGCACGCCCTGAAATAAACACGGTGTGCTTTTCTGAAGGGAATTTCTAATCCCTATGCAAAATGTCGATACTCCGTTTTACTTCCTGGATTGAAAAATATTAGTGCAAAATTGCAAATTGTAGCCTCGTTAATCTCATTTTATACTAGTTGGGTCACAACATGGGTAAGGGCATCTTCCGATATGGTTCCAATTGCTGCTCTTCAATTTGAAGTAATGTGGAAAAATAATTCTGTGGAAAAGAATATAGAATTATGTGCTGTTACATGGAAAACTAAGGAATTTTCCGCAGTAATAATAAATCTCTATCGTCCGATTACCGGCTGTGTAGAAACATTCATGGGAACCTAAGAAAATCTATTGGATAAATTAGAGACAATGGTCCATTGTCTTTACCAGTGATCACTGTAATGAAAAACCAATAGCCTTTATAAATATCTTGCAATTTCCCTATAATAATAACTTTCCCCCTTCTCGAATGAATAAAAATAAAATCTCCAATAAAAACTGGATCAATGAAGAATCAAAGATCTCTAGCAGAAATTTATAAGATCTCTAGATCTCATTCTGCAACCAAGATATCCTCAGCTACGATTGCAATACCAAATTCAATTGAAAATTCATGTAAGATTAATTACACACACTACAAAAATATTTGTTAGTAATATTATCACCAAATCAGACAACAAGCAAAAAGCCGTATGGAATATAATTAAACAAATACAAATACAAATAATAAACGCGAACAAGTCGAATTAGAAATAGGTGATAGTCTAATTAGGGATCCTGATAAAATTGCTATGGTTTTTAACAGCTTATTTGCCAAAGCACCAGAGCAAATTATTGAAAACGTCAAGCCGACTAGCATAAGGTGGCGACTATTCTACCTATCCATAATAAAGGAGCCAAGATGGTTCATTATAACTACAAACCAATTACTTTAATCTCAGTGCTGTCTAAAATATTAGAATACTGTTTCCTACATAGACTTACCCTTTCATTTTCTTACATACCCTTTTCCTATATACCCTTTCATTGCGAAGCATAAAATAATACCCCCGGAACAACATGGCTTTAAAAAATCTACTAGTACAGGTATCCTAAAACTTTATATTAAAATCTTATCTGATGTAGACAAGGACAATTTCCCAATAGGTATTTTCTGTGACCTAAGTAAACCGTGACCGTGTTCTGTGACCGTGTATGCCACGACCAACTGCTTGAAAAAAGTAAATATGGCATAAGAGGAAAAGCAGTTAACTGGTTATGCTCCTTCCTACACACCCGATCCCTATATGTAGAAATACACTTTTGGGACAAGGTAGGCATGTCACCAACAATTGCAGCCACTATTGTCACCATCACCAACACTACTTATCGTATTTTGGCGGATTTAGTGGCATATCTACACAAATGTGATTCCACGCTATATGCTGATGACGGCAGGTTTTTTAATATCAGAAAACAATTTTCAATCCTGAATTCAAAAATCTAACACAATCATGGAATCTGTAATGGAATGGTTTTCTTCCAATAAACTGTTTCTTAACATGGAAAAAACAGAACAGAAAGGAAAAAACACAACACAAGGAAATACCTCGAGAATATCCTAAGAAAAGCTCGGAAACTCGGCATTAAATCCAACAAAATCCACAAAAGTTCTAGAAATATATATATTGAAGAGCATTTAACTTGGCACACAACTCAGAACATATTCTTAGTACTGAATCATAAAGCATATTGCAATCGGTTCCTAAGAAAAATTCTCAATTAAACCGAAATACTTAACTACTACTATGCTATGAGATCCAGTCAGTGCTTTTTTATGGTATTATAGTTTGGGGATCGTCACGCGAAATACCTCAAATGTTAAAAGCTCAAAAAAGGATTATTCGTGCGTTACTCGGCATTCGCACATATGCTTCATGCAGGTCGCACTTTATACACATACATCTGCTAACAGTGACCGGCCTTTATATCCTTGAAACTACGTGCCACATCCACAAAATGTATGTAAGGTTTCCTAAAAACAGTGATAGGCACGGCCACTGCACTCAAAGACACCTTAAGCTGTACCCTCCCAAAGTAAGGCTAGATATCTTCGGCAAAGCACCGGATGTCAAAGGCATTAATATGTACAATAAGCTCCCAACCAGCCACACTGAGGAGACCTCATATAAGAGGTTCAGAAGCCTAATGAGAGAATTACTTATTTCAAAGTATCCCTACGACTACAATGAGTTTGAGAATTCTCCCAATTCTATATAAATCTTTTGCTGTATACATTCTTTCTTTGGTACGTACCCAGATGTATCTGTATATGTACATCTTGTGGCCAATAAATAAATTGAATTGAATTAAATAGTTAGGCAAAGTTATACTAGTTATACAAAGTTCGACTAGTTAGATAAAGTAATACTTTATTTCAAGTAATACTTGTTTTTAACGCCTTCGAGAGAATCTTGTATGTTACCGGGACGAGAGAAATTCCACGGTAGTTGTATAGATCCGTAAAATCTCCCTTTTTGTGAAGCGGATGGATCAAATCAGATTTCCAATCGGGTGGTAATTTATCTGTTTCCCAGATGTCCTGGATGATCTCGGTTAGCTTGCGTACGGCATTGTTTCCAGCACCTTTCTACAGTTTAGCAACGATAGAGTCTTCTCCAGCTGCCTTATTATTCTTAAGAAGTTGAATGATCTGGCCAACTTCTTTCAATGAAGGGGGAAGCGAGTCCGGGTTTGGTGTGGTTTGTTTATAGTCGAAGTCTTCGCTGGGTTGAGTTGACAGTTGAGTAGATTTTTAAAGTACTGAGCCAAAAGGTGGCAGTTGTCCTTGTCGTTATAAGCCAGTTTGCCTTGTGAGTCCCTGAAGTGGAGGCTTGGCGGAGCGTATTTTCTGAGTACCTGCTTAAAGGTTCCAAAGAAATCTCTGGAATTATTCTTAGCAAAGCTCTCTTCGATTTGGGTTAGTTGGTTTTGTGTGAAGGTTCGTTTGGTTCCTCGAATTATCTTGGCTGTAACCTTTCTTTGTTCCAAAAATGTATGCCAATTTTCCTTGGTTTTTTTAGAATTACACTTCAGCCAGGTTATCTGTCTTTGGCATATACATAGCTAATTTGTTAATTGGAATTTTAAATGAAAATTTACAAACTACGTCATATATAATTGCTACCAAAGAACTTGAAAAAACAAATAGCAATACTGTAACAAAATTTGTGCATGACGAATTGACATTTTTTTTTTACCATATTTAGTTCCTTCTGAAAAAATACTATTTATTAATGGTGTCAGGCGCAGCGGCTTACAGGATTAAGGCAAAATTTAACAAAAAACTTTAACTTAACTTCAAATTTAAAAATTTTATATATACATTTAATTCACTGTACAAGTTTAGCACACGGACTAAATCGAGTGGCTGAAAGTATTAGACTGGAATTTCCCTTAGTAAATAATTTGATTGCGCATGGCAAAAGAATTTTTTTGAAAGCGCCGTTGAGGATACAAGTATTCAGAGAAATATTGCCCGACACCCCACTGCCGCCTCAACCTGTAATAACGAGATGGGGAACCTGGCTGGAGGCGCCAATGTACTATGCCGACAATTTGAATCGTTTCAAGAAAGTTGTTTTTGAATTTTCAGAATCTGCATCCCAGTCTATCCAAGATTGTCAGACTCTTCTTAAAAACCCAGTAATTGTACAGAATTTTAGTTTCTTAAAAGCAAATTACAATTTTGTTAGTGGTGCAATTCAAAAATTGGAAACTGCAGGACTAACTTTGGTTGAAGCCGTAGAAGTAGTACACAGTTTCCAGACTGCAATATCAGGTGTACATGGATCTATAGGAAAAAATGTTCTAACTAAATTAGAGAATGTGCTGATGAAAAATGTAGGTTTTAAAGTATTAGAACAAATCTCCGAAATCTTATGCGGAGAAATTGTGGAAAACTTGGAAGTGGAGGGATCTTTGGTTCCAAAATTTAAATATGCACCAATTACAAGTGTAGATGTAGAGAGAAGCTTTTCGTGTTTAAAAAATATCTTAAGCGACCGCAGAAGATGTTTCTCGGTACAAATCTTAGAAAAACATTTAATTATAGCCTGTTTTAAAAATGAAACCCACTGAGAAATTTGTCTTTTATTTTGCATACCTGTTTATTTTTCTTAAGAATTTATACATTTAGTTTTTTTTTTTTAATTTTCTTTAATCTAATAAAATTATAACATATTTTTCAATTTTTTTATGCTTTTTTGAAACTTATTTTGACGCATTTCTGAATTTTTATGCCTATTTAGCCTGTTTTTTGTGCTTTTGTAAGAGCTTTTTCCAATTTTTTTGTGCTTATAAATCCGAGCTTTAATTATTACAATACAAGAAGTAAACATCTTCTCTGTACAGAAAAAAGAAACTTAGCCCTCTGTAGCCAAGGGGTAGAAAATAAAGGGATCCATATCTACAATAAGCTTCCAACATACCTTAGAAATGAAACCTCCTACCAAAATTGCGTAAGAAATTAAAAGATTTACTAGTAGCAAATCCAGTATATTCTGTTGATGAATTTTTTGCTGTTGTCATCATCATCATCATTTCCTTTACTCCTCGTGGGAGCATAGGGCATCAACAAACGCTCTCCATCTGATTCTATTCTGAGCCAGGGCTTGCCCTGGCTTCCTGTACGACTGTCCTCCGCCACGTGATTTTTGGGCGGCCTCTCTTTCTTGAACCTTGGGGGTTCCAGTCAAGAGCTTCTTTTGCAAAATCCCCCTCCGGCCTTCTAAGTGTGTGGCCGATCCATTTCCACTTCCTTCTTCTTATTTGGGTTTCAAGACGCTCCATGTTTGCTTTTTTCCAAAGTTCAATATTTGCTATGGTATTGGGCCAAAATATTTTAAGTATTCTTCTCAGACACTTGTTCATGAATACCTGAAGTTGTGATACCATGGTGGTAGTCACTTTCCACGATTCGCTACCGTAAAGAAGAACTGATACTACATTAGATTTAAAAATTTGGAGCTTTAAGTTACGGGAAGTTTTTGTTGAATTCCACAGATTGTTAAGCATTCCGAATGCCTGTCGCGCCTTCTGTATCCGTTGTTTTACGTCTTTATCAGCACCACCATCCTGTCAAATAAGGCTTCCAAAGTAGCAAAAACTATCTACTACCTGTACTTGCCTGCCATCTATCTCCAGGTTGCAGGGGGCTGTCGCATTGATCTTTATCAACTTGGTTTTATCGACATTAATTTTTATTCCCACCTGCATTGCGTACTTTTTGAGAGCCTCCAACTTTTTTCCATATCTACTTTGGTGTGGGACAGGAGACAGATATCATCGGCAAAATCTAGGTCTTCTAAATGCCTCACGAGCGTCCATCGAATTCCCTTTGTTTTTTTATTTGCTTTCTTCATGACCCAGTCTAAGACTATGGTAAACAGAAGTGGGGAGAGCGTGCATCCTTGTTTTACTCCCGAATGCACTGTGAAAGGTGTGCCGCGTTGTCCTTGGTGGATTACTATGCAGCTTGCTTCTTTGTATAGTAATTTGATTATGTTTATGTACTTTGTAGGCACCCCGTAGCTGGCTAGTATTATCCACATAAATTCCCTGTCCACACTATCGAAAAACCACTCGACCGACTGTTCAACGATGATTCTGAGGGTGTTTATCTGGTCGGTACATGACCTGCCAGGCCGGAATCCAGCTTGCTCCTTGCGTAGTGTCGGTTCAACCACAGTGCTGATCCGGTCGTGAATTATTTTGGATACTAATTTGTTAATGGTGTTAAGAAGAGTTATTCCTCTCCAATTGGAGCATATACTCAGGTCTCCTTTTTTCGCCAGTTTGATAATTAGGCCTTCTTTCCACGTGGATGGTATTACTTCTGTTTCCCATGCTTCTCGAATTATAGGTGTTATAATCTCGGTGATTCCCTTTATGTCTATTTTAAACATCTCCGAGTATGTCTTGTCAGCGCCAGGCGCCTTGCCGTTTTTAAGGTGTTTGATGGCGGCCTTCACTTCCTCTATGCTTGGCGGGTCGTCTCTAAATCTTCTGTTTCCGCTTGGTGTCTTAGGACTCTGTGGTACCTCTTCCAACGGTGTGTTTAGGAGCTCTTGGAAGTGTTCTGTCCAGCGGGTTATTTGCTGCGCCTCGGTTGTGCATAGCTTGCCGTTCGTCGTGCGTATTGGTCGTTCTGAGGGGTAGCCTGTGTTTGTGAGCTTTCGTGTCAGGCGATATGTTTCCTTGGTGTTCATGCTGTCAGCAGGTAGTTGCGCTCGGGTTGCAATATCAGCTAGCCATTTGCTCTTATCAGTTCTAGCACTCTTTCCCACTTGCTTATCTCCATTTTCATTCATTTCCCCTATACCGTAGTTTCCCATTACTGTCTCTCAGTTAGTGCTGTTTTTCCCAACCTTGGCATTGAAATCTCCCATCACAACTTTTATATCCGTATTTTTAAGTTGGCGAATTGTGCTTGACAATTGTTGGTAGAATGTATCCTTTTCTTCTTCTGTAGCTGCCATTGTCGGTGCGTAAACTTGAATTATTGATATATACCTCGAGCGCGTTCGGAATCGTGCTGTTATTATCCTTTCTGAGATTGGGCTCCAATCTTCTAAACTTTGCTTTGATTTCTCTGTTAGCATGAATCCGACACCACCTCTGCGCGCCTCGCCAATTTGTTTCCCGGAGTAGAGAAGCACCTCTCCTGTTGATGTTTTCTTTACGCCACTTCCATCTGATTTCACTTAGGCCTAATACTTGTAAGTTGCATCTCCAAAATTCTTTCGTCAGTTGGGCTAGAGTGGTTGGCTTCAGCAACGTCCATACGTTCCATGTTCCAAATCGTGTCCGATATCGTGCGCTAAAAGTCGTCATTGATTTCATGTGTCCGTTTCCGAGGCTTGTTGGTGTTTCTTTTACAAAGTTGAGTTTCGGTATAGCAGGTTGTAAGCCTGTTGCTACCTAGTCTTATTTTGGTCCGCGGAGGTTATTTTATTTTACCTCTACCCTTCAAGCATGCTTGACGAGCGTTCCTCTATCCGCCACCTGGGGACGCGCCCTGTAGGGGTTAGACTTCCCCCCAGGGTTTTTGCTGTTGTAACTTGTATTAATTAATCTTTATAATATTGTTGACACATCCTATAGATACTTGTATCTCGTTTGGAAATAAAGATTTTGAATTTAAATTTTGAATTTACCACTATGCTGAGATCCAGTAAGTGCTTTCTTATGTTATTGCAGTTTGGGGATCGTCACGCGAAATACCTCGAATGTTAAAGGCTCAAAAAAGAATGATTCGTGCGTTACTCGGCATTCGCATATATGCTTCATGCAGGTCGCACTTTATACACATACATCTGCTAACAGTGACCGGCCTTTATATCCTTGAAACTACGTGCCACATCCACAAAATGAAACTAAGCTTTCCTAAGAACAGTGATAGGCACGGCCACTGCACTCAACGACAGCTTAAGCTGTACCCTCAAAAAGTAAGACTAGATATCTGCGGCAAAGCACGGGATGTCAAAGGAATTAATATGTACAATAAGCTCCCAAACAGCCTCACTGAGGAGGCCTCATATAAGAGGTTCAGAAGCCTAATGAGAGAATTACTTATTTCAAAGTGTCCCTACGACTACAATGAGTTTGTGAATTCTCGCAATTCTATATAAATATTTTGCTGTATAAATTCTTTCTATGGACGTACCCAGATGTATCTGTATATATGTACATCTTGTGGCCAATAAATAAATTGAATTGAATTAAATAGTTAGGCAAAGTTATACTACTTATACAAAGTTCGACTAGTTAGATAAAGTAATACTTTATTTCAAGTAATACTTGTATAAACACTGAAAACAAAAAAGTGTGCAATTTAATCTCTTTTGTAAAGTTTTATCTCTCTTGTAAAGCTTCATGTTTCATTGCTATTGCAATGAAAATACATATTTCATAACATTATAATATAATATGTTATATTACATAAGCTATAATTTTTTCGTTCAATATTGTATACAAAAATTTCAATATCCCTATAAAAACAACTTGCGTATAAGAATTGCAGCATAAACATTTGCATTTCATATTTAGTATCTTGATAGAGTCTTCCACTATAGAGGGATTTAATATGTTTTCTGGCAGGAGGATTTCACGTTATTAGATACAGGTGGTTGATGTAAGTTCGTACAAACCTGGAATGGCACTTAAGGAGCCTCGGTGTGTTTCTGTTTCCGCTTCGCAAAGCTTTTTCCCTAAGCTTTTTAGATGTAATTACAACTAACTTCTTTTACCTTCCAATAAGGTTTTTTCCTCGAACTTTGTCTCCTTACCTTTAATAAAAAAAAGATTCACCCAATTGAATTATAAATTTAAATAACTGGTTTCAACCTGCCAGCAACTCTATTGCAAGTAATAGAAATTAAATAAAAATAAATTAACAACATTAAACAAATAAATATACAAGTTTAAAATAAACAAATACTAAAGAGACAAGATATACGACACGGATAATTCTACATAGATAAATTAATATTATCGCTAATTAAACGGTACTGGAGTTCATATAATAAAGAGCCGGATTGGTTTAGATAATGACCTTAGGTTAGATAACATCAGGTAAATTCTTCTATAAAAACTATTACAATTCTGTTTTTAGTATAACAATTTAGTATTACAATTGAGTAATTAGCTTGGTAAGTTTCTTCCGAAACAATAAATCAAAGAGGCAGGGAAACCAAAAATAAAATGCGTCTTAAGTTGGCTTAATCGTGATTGATTATTTTTTATGTTCAATGAACTGGAAGTGTATTTGGTGAACGTGATTGCACTTCCCTCGGGATTTGAACCGGAGTTACGAACCGGATGCTCTCGGTACGTAAGTGGATTTTATGGATGTTGCGAATTGAATTAAGAAAGTTGAAAGTCGTGTACACTCCATTTTATTTCGCCCATACAAGTATAGGAACTTCGTCCATAATATCGTGAAGAATTAATTATTTTGTGTGACATTTGATGGTGTAGAGGGTGAAAGTTAACGAAACATGGGGTGATAAAGTAAGGTCACAGAAATAAAGTTATCTATAAAATAGAAAAAAAAAAAAATTTCTTGACACTAATTTACTTTTTCCTTACCATAAAAATTTAATGAGTTTACTACTAGATTAACTTTTAATTTAAAAGCGGGACAGTTCCGTTTTTTTACAAATATTACCCGTATTTTGTATTTATTATTTCTCTTGCAGACATGTGGAGGGAGCATTTCCTCTTCCCTGTCGGAACTTTGTCATGATTGTGATTTGCCCCCTGGTTCTTTACTCTTACTGCGTCGGTGGCACATTTGCCATCTCTGTTAATTACTCGTGTTTCTGCATGAGAAGTGCTGTATTGGAGGGTATACGGCGAGATACGGTTTATATTTTCTGCTTTGTTTCGAAAATTAGCGTGTACCATCTGCTTTTTAAGGAGGTTCGAGCGAATCCCATGTTAAATATTTTTTTCAAGTTTAAGCTTTGAAACCTTTTATACATGAAGATCAATACTTTATTTATATCCTCTCCAAATTTGAAAGTGATCCTCCGTTTAGTTTATCCGGAAAAAAAATTAAAAAATGATGTTTTTTCGAATCTTATACACAGATTCCAAGCTTCCGTCACTTTATTCATTTTTCCATCTTTATTTATTTTTTGCGATATTATTTTCCCAACTTTAAGGAATAAAAAACTATATCAAATAAACTTAGATATTATTAAAACACGATAACATTAAAGCAATATGATGTTTCCGATGTAATTATGTAAATAATTAAAGTTAATTTTTTTTGTTTTGAATCTTGTTTATCGGCAGTAATTCACATGACAGATGGTTTGGCAACGTCGCAATAACAGCTAATTGCGAGAGAAAAGAAAAACATGAAAACATTTTGAACTTTTGAACGTCTGTGGAAGTATTTGATAGAATACACTCCAGCTTTTTACATAGATTATCTATAATTTTTTGTTTTTTAGTAATTCGAGGTTTTCGGCCATCTTGGACTAATAAAATTCTGATCCCTTTACAATCAGTCGACTCATAACACTGATGTTGCCAGATCTTTTTATGTCACCTTATAAGTCAAAAATAACGAAGTCAATATTAATAACATTATTTTATTAAATAAATAATAATTACCAGTTCTAAAATTTGTTATGTTATAAATAAAAATAATGAATTTTAACAACTATTAGGATAATTGAAAATGTATAAAAATTCAAGCACTATTTTGACTCATTAGTTACGCTCGAACCTCCTTAATTAAATTGATATTTTATTTTAATGTTTTTACAAAAAGTTAGCAAAAACTATACAGTATTAAAAAGCGTTCGTGCTCATGGGTAACGAAAATAGGTATTAAGGCTTCAACAGACTGACAAAATTGAATATCGAGTTTTGCGCGAATAGACGAACAGTTTAGGTGCAGTGGTGACCAAGCCGTGGTCGTGTGCGAGCGCACATAGATTTTAGACATAGCGCACATGAAAAATATTGCATTGCACCTGCATATGTAGTCTATATAAAAAAAAATGTAATTGATAATTTATTGTCGTCAATTATAATGAACATATTTTTACTTTCGGTTCGAGAAATAAATAACCACATGGCAAAATACGTTTAGTCCAGTCATCTTGGCATATCACTCCGGAATCTAATTCCTTCATTTTAGCAATATCCTTCACAATCCTTCATTTTAGCATTACAAATGTTGTCTCAAAAGTCACATATGCCAGCATTTTAGCGTCCTTAGATATTCAAGGTCAAAGGTCGACAAAATCTGTTTTTTGAAAATATCTCGTTTTCTCTGAATTTTATTGTATTTGAATTTATTATGGAAAATATTTTCTTTTTAATGTTGTTTTTATTGATATTAATATTATTGTTTTTATTATTATTATTAGACTTCTTCCGGTGGACCTGCAGTCATTCTCATCTTCACTCTCCTCGTTATCATTGACATAAATTGTCATATCTCCTCGTTATCATTGACATTAATTTCAGGGTCATATGCATTGTCTTCATGAACATCTGAAGGATATGATGATGCATTGAGGCATGCATTTCCATTGCATTGACCACAAGCTAAAGAACATTGCATCCCTAACTTACGGCATTCACAACACGAACCACAACCACTCGTGCAGTTGGAAAATATTGAATTGAGTAGTTCATCTGGTGCAGGTGGTAAAAGTGTTGTTACCGGCGTTAGGCTTTCTTTTTGTAGTACCCAACCCCATTCGTGGGGTTGTAAATCATTACCTAACTAAGTTTGAATTTGGTAGTAGACCCGTTTAATGTGTTGATGAACTGTGGTACTAGTTGGTGGTAGAAGTGATAACTCCACAGGTTTATTTAATTTGGTTGATTTAACAAACTATGTGTATCGAAATTAATCGATGTTGCCCTCAGATTTTGACTGCCAAGAAAAGTCGAGTTAAATTTTCATATAATGTTGGCAAAGCCCAGTTTTCTTCTTGAAATACTTGAGCCAGACGATTCAAATGAGATAATTTTTCTAATGTTGTGATGACTATATTTTTTCTATCCAAAAAAAGCAGATGTCGTGTCACAACTTCTGAATGCGTGTAAGAATAAACTAACTATGTTCTTTACAACGGGGATATTTATCAAAACTTTAGTGAAGTATAGTTGTGTTTCAACGTTGCTATTTTTTAGTAAATTTTGTAATTTTTTTAAAGTAAATTTTTGGTTCAAGTGATTTAGTACGTCCAGTTAAAATTACTAATAAATCTATGTCCTCACCTATGACGACAGCAGTTCTTTGTTGTTCCGATTTTAGCATCTTCTCTGGATACTTTCGTAGCGATATTAGCAATTTTCAATCTCTTAACGAGCATGTAGATTAGGTTTTCTTTATTAAGTCGCTTTGATAAAAAAATTTCTTGGCTGATGGGAACTACCGATGTTTCATCAAAAGGAACTTCATACGACTTTGAAAGAGCATCTGATTTTCTTAGTTGTTAAATTAATATTTTTATCATTGTCTGAGTATACATTAAATACGACTACACCATTAGATATAGAACCATAATGTGTTTGTAAATATTTAATATATTTATCTAAAACAGAAGAGAAAGTATATTCGTTACTTCAAACGACGCGGTGCAGAAGAAATCCACTCAACAATGTAATCAACAATGTATGTAATATTACCATACAATTGGTACCACACCATACTCTGATATTAAGAATTCGTGGTTTTTCTCATGCCATTGTTATCAAATAAAGATGTCAGATACGGGCTGAGTTCATATTGAAGATATTCTTGAAGGTTACTTAAGGTATAATACGTGGTCTGTTAGAAAAGAATCCGACCTTATTTTTTATTTTGAAAACCTGATGGATTTGAATCAAGCGCGCTTGCATGAGCCGACCTTGAACCCTCGTGCGCATGCGTGAATTTTTTCCCGCCGGTTGATAGCGTCAGTTGCTGTCGAGCAGTGTTCGAGTGAGGTAGTGTGTAGTGCTCTCGTCGGTTTTTCATTGCAAGTAAAAATCACCAAAGAGTACTATTGGGATCTCCTACGTCGCCTACGTGATGATGTGCGGCGCAAGCGACTGGAGTTATGGTCATCAGGAAATTGGCGACTCCATCACGACAATGCTCCAGCATATTCTTCGCACTTGGTTCACAATTTTTTAGCGAAAAACCAGACCTCTTCGGCAGGCTCCTTACTCTCCTGATATGGCACTTCTGGCTATTCCCCAAAGTCAAGAGGCTATTGAAAGGAACGCGATTTCAGACAAGAGAGGACATTTTGGCCGCAACGACAGCCGAGCTAAAGTCGATTCCGAAAGAAGCTTTTTCGGAATGCTTCCAACAATGGCGGCACCGCTGGGAAAAATGTGTGGAGTCCCAAGTCTACTTTGAGGGTGATTAGGTTTCCAACGCTCCAGGTATGCCAGTTTTTTTTACCGGCTAAAGGTCGGATACTTTTCTAACAGACCAAGTACATTGGGATTCAGGATTACGGTACGTATGACTGAGCGCTTCACACTCTACGGCTTCTATCTCAAAAACAGCTCGACGTACAAAAAAAGGTTTCGAACAAAATTTGTAGAGAATTTTATTCTCTACAACCTTTATAATAAATGCAAATACGATTACAGCAGAGAAAACGAGATATTCTCAAAAAACTGATTTTTGCAACCTTTCACCTTGAATATCTAAGGACGCTCACATGTTGGTATATATGATTTTTGAGACAACATTTGTAATGCTAAAATAAAGGTCTATACAAAAATTCAGCTTCTTCTGCTAGATTCCGAGATTGACCCCTTTTTTGACTGGATTAGTTCATATTCCAGTAAGTTAAACTTTCATTTCCAGAAAGGCATAGTAAGAACTGTTGAAAAACTGTTGAAAAAACTGAAATATTAAATGAAATTAAAATGGCAAATTTTCATACTTTAATTGTTGATGAAAGCACAGACATTTCAACAACCAAATGTTTAATTTTATATTTTCAGTTTAGAAAATCTGATATAGGTATAGTAGATAGATAAATAAATTTATTTATTTAGAACTTTTTTCCTCAATTTTAGAAGAATTCAGTGCTTTATGGAAAATTTTTCAACGCCGTGAATTAATAAAATCAAGGAAAATTATCTTGCAAACATGGCATGATGCAATAAAAGCGTGTTTTAAAAAAGGCTAATGATTTAAATATGACCATAAAAACAGATGATTATTTCCAACGGATGAAGAAGAAGATTGGATATCATTTGATGGATGGATAACCAAATTTTAATGATGGTCTAGAATTCTAGAAAAATAAAACAAAGAAATAGATTGCATGAAAACTCTATGCTGATAAGAGTAAAATCATATATGATTGACGGAAACAATGTAAATTTAAGTAAATTCTATACAGAGTGGTTGAAACCAAAAGATAGGAGAGAGAAGTATAAAATAAATGCCATTAAAAATATATATAATCCATAATTCTAAAATTGTTCAAAAATAAGTAATTGTGAATTGTTCTTCTTGTTTGTTTGTTTTGCAAATGTGTTAATTGAAAAATTTAGTCCAGTCAACGTAAGTATTAAATTTTCTTATTTTCCATTTGAATGGAAAGCCACAGTAATCAGCTAAATTCTGTCTTCACGAGCTAATGATTTTACTTGATTATAGAGTAGTTTTTTCATGTCAATGCGTATAAGTCGGTACAAAATTTAGCTGACTATTAATTATTATTATTATTGTATTTTTTGTCTTCCGGGTATTCTTAGCGCCCCTGACCTGTGTGTAGGAACAACCGCTACCTTGGATGGAGTGGAAGTCTCCATCCTTATTTCTTCTTATCATATGAAGGTGATGTAAGATTAAAACTCCACGCTTCCTACTGCTGTGGCTTGGCGAGTGTTAGTTTCAGCCGCTTCTGACCTGAAGAACAGACGCTGTCTGTAGCCTCCCATTCTGGGTCGGACGCTATGTGGGAATCTTCTTACCTTCGCCTTTGTCACTTCGAGACCTTACCGGCATGGGTGGCACTACCAGTACTCTCTCGACGTAAGGTTCAGTAACCTTGCGTCCATCTCTCTTACCAACGACAAGGCGATGATAGAGAGGATGTCAAACATGGACATTAACAAAACTAACAATGACCAAAATGGGCGTAACCCAAAGATCCATGGAAAGACAAATGCTGGGAATAGCGTTGAGGGACAGAAAAACCAACGAATGGATCAGAAACACTACGAAAATCAGAGATATGATCGAAACTCTTGTCACTCAAAAATGGAACTATGCCGGACACATATCCAAATGTACGGACGCGAGATGGAATAACAGACTGTTGCACTGGAGACCATACCTAGGACGACGAAATAGAGGACGACCATTGATGCGCTGGACGAACGAAATGAAATTAACAACAGCGTTGAATTGGATAAGAGAAGCGCAAGAAAGAAAGAGATGGTGCCATATGAGGGATGAGGGATTGAGATTGAGATTGTATTTTTTATTATATGCGCACACATTTTTTTCATTTTGAAAAAAATTGCACACACTTAAAAAAGTTCGCACATAGGTCACAAAAAATTAGAGGGAACTGGTGGTGTCTATGGTGATTACGTGAATGAGGTGACTAAACTCAAAACTTTTACGTTCAGTTTACCGTAATTATGGATCAGTGAACCAATATCTGAAATCAAATGGCCGGAAGTATGGACCGATTCAGCGTTATAAATTAAAAAGGGACTAAACATGGCTTATTGGATCAAAGGGTTGGTTTCGAATTCTGTTCCGCTGTAAAACGTTTAAGAAGTTCAAAAAAAGAAAGATTTCACATTTCTGAGGAATGGTGTAACAATTCAATTGCGATTGTTAGTAAAGGTCGAGTTAGTAAATCAAACCAAAGAAATAAAATTTAAAAAAAAGGTGAATCTAAATATCACGCAATGACAGAAAACATTTTTAAAGATAGCCAAAAAGTTCGTTTAAAAGACTATTTTAATTCAGTGTTTATTGCACAAGAAGAACCAAATATCAGTGTTCAGAACAGCTTACTATTTACTAAAGCAAAATGTAATATACCATTTAGCAACTCGCAACCCGTATATAAACAGCAGGAATTGGTTCAATACTTCATTTCCGATATACTTCAAGAAATATAATAAATCACATAGTGAGTTAAATGAAATTACAGTTGACTTAGAAAATTATTTCCTTGCAATCAGAATTAATTAATTTTCTTATTGAAGAATCAAGAAGTTTAAGCAACAAAACAGCATAATTTTCCTAGAAGATTTTTTAGAAAGAGAACATCCAGAATGCTTATTTCTTGATTTATGAGAATTAGCTTGACACACTCTTAAAAACCCAAAATAAAAGGTTTTTATGAAGAATATTAAAGTTAACAGACGGACCCAGTGTAATGGTAGGTAAACATTCTGGCGTGGTAACACGACTTGGGGAAAGAATCCCGAAAATCTTCACCTGCAACTTCGTCCAGGAAATCGCAGTCTTGAATTATCGTTACCGGATGTCACAAAATATGTAAGCGGCAGACTAAAATTATTTATTATTCTATTATGGACAAATTGTACTCCTCATTCTCAAACAGATCTCAAACTTTTTTTGCCGCGGCACTATTTTCTAAAAAAATTCGCGACACAAATACTTATAAAATACTTAGACGTACTTAGGAGAAGAAGAAGTATTATAGATAAAATACTATAGAAAAGAAGAAGTTTTCTTTAATACAACGAACGAATTAAACTATTTGGATGAAGTTAATATTACCCTCAAATCACTTGACCCAGAAAGTTTGCTCCTATATCTGGTCATACTTGATTATTGCCGCGGCATTCCTGGCATTCACTTCACGGCACCCAATTTGAGAACTCCCGCTCTAGAGAATGCTTGCTATGAACTGGGTGTGAGATTTTAAAAAAGTGGGATAAATTCTTGGAACTAGGTGGGTTTCGAGTAATTTTAAAACAATACAAGCTGTATAGGAATCATATGATTCATCACACCATTACTTTAAAACCTGTTGTGAAATTCCAAATTAAACATTTTGGTACTTACGTATTAACGCCATCACAGCTACATTTTTAAATGCCACCAATCTACACCTAAAATTTTTATGATAAATTATAAAATAAAACATTTTATTTAAAATTAAAACATTTTTAAAACTCAAAATACTTTTATTTTTTAACCACGGTTAGATTAGGTTGCCCGCCGCGAAACGGACAGATAAATCAAGACAACATACGCGCGGCAGCGCGAACTCTCGATCCAATATATAGCGGTGGTGGCGTTAATACGTAAGTACCAAACATTTTGGGCTTAAGGACAAATTTGGAAAGTTTGTTTTGTAAAATTTACCTTATTTAGTATAGTTTGTACGGTGTGTAAAATAATATATTTTCTATTTTGCAAGTTTGCAAGTTTTATCCCTAAGTTAGGGATAATTTTAAAAGCAAAATCTTAAAAAATTATAAATTCCTTACAGTTGTCAATACTGTAACGTTCATTTGTCCATTTAGCATGGAGGAAGAAATTATATAAATGAGCATCCGCACTCTGGAAGTGGAAGTGTATTTGGTGAACGTGATTGCACTTCCCTCGGGATATGAACCGGAGATACGAACCGGATGCCGGATGTTATAGATGTTGCGAATTGAATTAAGAAAGTTGAAAGTCGTCTACACTCCATTTTATTTGGCCAATATAAGTATAGAAACTTTTTTCGAAAATATCGTGAGGAATTAATTATTTTGTATGACATTTGATGGCGTAGAGGGTGAGAGTCAACGAAACATGGGGCAATAAAGTAAAGTCACAGAAAGAAAGTTATTTATAAAATTTCTTGACAATAATTTACTTTTTCCTTACCACATAATTTAATGGGTTTACTACTAGATTAACTTTTAATTTAAAATCGGGACAGTTCCGTATTATTTCTCTTGCACACATGTGGGGGAGAATTTCTTCTTCTCTGTCGGAACTTTGTCATGATTTGCCCAGGAAAAAAGCCAGGTCATAGGGTCATTTATTAATTTTCAGGTTGTTTTAGTACTTCGAATAAAACTTTTTAGTGTTTTGCAATCAAAGAGACCATCAGGATGTAGAAAAAACAACATATGGTACTTATCACTTTATTGCATCAACATTAATAAGCGAAAATAAAATTGCGTTCTTCACTACCTATTGCTCATTCGACATTATACACAGAGCTTCAAGGTAGTTACTGGATTGACTTGTTTGTTTTCGATTAATTGGCATTTTCAGGACAGAATTATGTGTTGATTATGATTCTAAGTTCTGAAGATGGTTCAAAAGCTGTTGCTCTGATGGCAGATGGAAGAAGCCAGCGGTATGTGTCCAGAATCCTTCATCAGTCTTTCTACCGTCCAACGAGCACTTGCGCTGTTTAGGGATACCGGCTCGGATCTGGCAGGAAACGAAAAAAGGACTGCTATCGATGAACGATTTATCGTTCGTGCTACTCTACGGAATCGTCATGTGACTTCACTGGAGACATGAAACCAACCAGGTGAGGCTCGTGGTACAGCTATGAGTGTGTGGACAGTTCGTCGAAGGTTGCAAGAAACTGGCTTTAAATCTTGAAGACCAGCAGCTAGACAAAAATTACTCTCACCTGACCGAGTAGTCTGACTCCAATTTTCTCGCGAACATTTAAATTGGACATTGGCACAATGGAAGACTGTACTTTTTACTGCCTAGTCTAGATCTCTCGGCTCTGCCTACACGCCAGATGGAATATAACGAGTATAGAGACGAACGGGAGAAAGGTTTGCGGAGTGCACCTTGAAGCCCCGACTTAGCCTTGGTGGAGGTTCCCTGGTGGTATGGGCATAAACATCAATGGATGCACCGAATTGGTTGTTATTGATGGAAGATAGCTGCCTGCACAACGATATATTGAGGAGGTTTTTAAAAACTGCGTAGTCCCATTTGCTCTATTTATCTGCGATGGCTTGTGTCTGATGCAGGATAACGCGAGACCGCATTCTGCGAGGTGCGTCACACAATACTTGGATGCAGTTGGAATAAAAAAATCCAACTGGAATGTATGTACCCCAGATGGAAATCCTATAGAACATGTTTAGGACATGCTGGTCAGACGTGTTAGAGGACCCGCAGTTGCACCAATACAATAAACCAGCTTAGTGTGGCACTTTAGGAAGAATGGCCGAATATTCCACAAAATGTTATTCGTTAGCTCATTAGTGGCAAAGGCAATAGTTAGGGCTCGAGGAACTTGACTCCTCGAGATTGAGCTCGTTTATTTTGAAGAAAGCATTTTCTTTCGCGTATACGTACATTATCGTTTTCGCATATTATGTTCATTAAATAAACTGATAAGTACCATATGTTGTTTTTCTACCTCCTGGTGGTCTCTTTGGTTGTAAAATACTAAAAGTTTTATTCAAAGTACTAAAACAACATCAAAATTAAAAATGACCCAATGACTCGGTTTTTTGCATACGAGTGTACATAGTTAAAGCATATACAGGTTGAAAATGTATTAATATCAAGACTATCAAATCATTTATTTTAAACTGCAATGATTAAAGTGAAAAAAATGTTGCAAGCAAAGTTCTATTTGCGCACCTCGCTATACGTTATAATCAGAGTTTCAGATCTAATTATTGTATGTCAAAATTTATTAAGAAGTTGTTAATAACATATGTGGGCATAGTTATCCAAAAGTTAACTTCGTTAATCGTTAACTCGTTAATAAGAAAGTTAACTTCGTTAATCATTAAAGCGTTAAAATTTCGAAAATTTAACGCAAGTTAAAGTTAACCGTTAAAAGTTAAGCATCCTTTTGGGATGGGATACATTGGTAAATAAAACAAAAACAAGTAGATAGATTAATTGATTTATTACAGGCGACAGTAGCGACCCGCCCTGGTTTCGGTACGGGTAGCAGAACATATACGCACTATGGAAGACTAACTTAACAATATGGAAGAAAAAGGCTTTTTATTGTATTATTCAACGTCTTGGATTGGTCCGAGTCTCTCTAAGATAACTATTTTGTTGCCACTGGTGTGTGTCAAGTCCCAGGTTTTGCAGCCATATGTGGGTATTGGTCTGACAATTGCTTTGTACATCCTTATTTTTGTGTTTCTGTGCACATGTTTTGATTGGAAGATATGTGCTAGAGCGAAGTATGCTCCGTTTGTCGCTGTGGTTCTGGCTCTTATTTCTGCTTCTTCGCTTCCGTTGTTTTCTAGGGTCACCCTTATATAGTGGAAGCTGCTGACTTGGTCTAACTTGTTTTGTATTGTTATCGCCATTGCCGTTGTTCTTGCCTGCGTTAGCACTTTAGTCTTTGTTACGTTAATTTTCAGGCATATATGCCCTGGTTGCTTCCTTCAGGAGGGTGTACGCTTTTTCTTCTGCGGCTTTGGTTCGGCTAATAATGTTGATGTCATCGGCATATGCCGCTAGCTGAACAGTTTTGTTAGTAAGTAAGTTGTTTCTGCCGATACCGGATTTTCTGACTACCCGTTCTAGCGCCAGGTTGAAGAGGGTCGGTGCTAATCCATCTCCCTGCTTCAGTCCCTACGCGCATGTAAATTCTTCAGTTAGTTTTCCTTGTACACGCACTTTTGCCGCACACTTTTCCATGGTCATGCGTACAAGTCTTGCCAGTTTCCCTGGTATGACGAGTTCCTTAAGAGTCGTGTACAACTTTGTGCGATTGACCGAATCGTAAACGCTTGTTTGAAGTCCACAAATATGTTGTACACAGCATAGTGCATTTGTTTTACATAGTGCATTTGAACATTTGTTTTACGGTGAATAGTTGGTCAGTTGTGCACCTGCCTGGTCTGAACAAACTGTATATATTAGGATGCATGGGTCCTTTTCACATGTTGTTTAAGATTATTAAGACTAGACATGTGAGCCTTTATTGTACAAACTTTAGGCAAGCGCACTTTGCATTCATAAATCAACTTCTGTTCTCCAAGTTTTGATTGGAATATAATGTAATACTATTATAAGTAGATAATCCACAGGGTCGCTTTATTTTTTTCGGCTCTGTAGTTTCTCGGCCCCTGGATTTTTCCTTTTTTGAGCAACAGCGCCGTGCCGCGCCAGTATGCCCGCGTGCCGCGTAATTCAATCAAAAAATGTAAACATGTCAACAAACAACCAATGTAACGGACTAAAGTTAACGGAAGTACAATTTAACGGAAGTTAACAAGAGCGTTAACATTTTCTTGAGTTAACTTTAAAGTTAATCAGTTAAGTAATTTGTTAACTTCGTTAATTAACGGTTAACGGATTAACGAGTTAATGCTCACCTATGGTTACTAATATTTGGTCGCCATATATTGTGAACGAAGTCATAGCTGATTTAAACCAAATAAAGCATTACAATATCTCGGGATACATTTAACAAAAAAGTTAAATTTTCCTTTCAAAATTAATTTAGGTGGTTGTATGAGAGTTGGCTAAAATAATGTAGCAGATATTATTCACAACTGTCTTCAGTGTACTAGAATGTCTTCCATTTTACATTGAAAGTTTTGCAGTTAACATTTATAAATACTTCAACATAAATATATACAGTGAGAGATTTTTAACTACGAAAGATTGTTTAAACAACACAAAATTTGATAACACAAAATCTTCGACCATTGATCCGTCAGCTGATAGAATACCGAGTACGTTTGATGTGCTCCGTCACAATGGAAATGTCCTGTAATCTTGAAAAATATGTTTGAAGATCTACTTTTTCAAAATTCTACTTCTTAAACACGTATTATCAGTATTGAAACGATTAACATTTCTGCTGCAGAGGTAGCTATTAATATTCAAAATATACTGGATGCCAGAAAAGATTTTTTATTACTATGAATAGATTAAACTAAATTCTATGGGCTAAATACTAAATACTATATTTATATACTATGGGCTATAGATTAAACTAAAAGACGTAGGTGAAATTTGTGAGGCATTTATTTTTGAATGGTCATCTAAATGGCTACCCAACAATAGTTAGAGCAACACTGAAAAGTTTCGAAGGATTTTACTGGAAAATGTACCTGAATGGACTGAAATTCAGAACAGTTTCGACGCGCAATTCATCACACGAGCGGCAACAAACGCAACTTACTCCCAAAACAATCGAAAAAACAAACGAAACTACTATTTGATAATTGGGCCAAAATAAAATTAATATTTTCCAATTATTTAAAACAATGGAATGCCGAAACCGTTCTTATATAGGATAGAATAATCATTATAGAATAGATTCTCTTAGGACAAGCAGTGCTTCCTGAAAGTAAGAATTCTACAATATTACTCATATCAAATTTAAACATTTTACACATTTTCATGAATATTTGAACCCGAAATATTCACGAAAATGTGTAAAATGTTTAAATTTGATATGAGTAATATTATAGAATTCATACTTTCAGGAAGCACTGCTTGTCCCAATAGAATCTCTTCGATATACTCGATATTCTCTTCGATAATTCGAGAAAAATTAAGATTAAGTTTGGACACTATGAAAGCTATTTTATCAAGCATTGCAACAAGGATTGTAAGAAGTTGTGAGAAGGGGGTTAATTTTTTTTTAAATACTACATAGAATCACTTCAGCAAACAGCAAAATATTCATGCAGCAATAATGAAAATACGCTCCCTGCATTAAACTATTTTTTTAAAGCTATTCATAATTTTGTTTTATATATGTTCTAACGGTTTTCACATTGTGGTACGCGTAGCACCAGTGGCACAGGGGCATCCAATGGTGATACGCGAGCATACATTGGATGTTATGCACTTGCCTTCAAATTAAATTTCGAAACGCGTCCACAGATGGCTATCCACTTAAGGTATCGAAAAGACATAATCTTAAAAACAATGTTATTTTTGTGTTTTATATATATTTATATAAAACATAAAAATAACATTGTTATTATTATATATGTTTTTGTTGAGTGCCACGAAGGTGGACTGAAAGCTATAAAATAACTTACAAATTTCACTGAGATTTGTTTCGGTAGTCCTAAAAAGACTCAATATTTGTTATAGAGCTCCGGAAAGGCTGAATATATTTATATATTCAGGCTGTGTTCCGTTTGTTCTAAACATTGGTTGTATTTTATTTTCTCACCATTTATGTTGTAAATGGCAACACTGTTGTTCGTGTGGAATCAAAAGGAAATTCCCTGCTTGTTTCAAAATTAATAAACCTTTTGTTCTAAGACCCAACACTTTAAAATAAAATTTGATTTTTACTATAACAATATGTTACATATTTATCAGTTTTTTTTTCGCTAGAAGTTTGATGCATACGTACCTACAGCAAAGCTTTTGCACATTGCACATGAATGGTACTCGATGGAAAAACTTTGGGAACCGCTGTTCTAAGTTCTATATTGTTTAAATAATATTATTGACCGGACCTACAGATGGTGATTTTATAAAACTTCTAAATGGTCTAACCCAGGGGTCAGGGGTCGGTAACCCATTCAAAATATATATTTTAACTTTCTTCTTCTCGCGGATGGGTCATTCGGACCACGCGGTATCAACGCATGTTCAGCCTTCCCTCCCTTTCCCCCCAGTCTGCCCAATAGCTTGTCATATGCATGGATTGTTGTAGTTTCTGTTCCTCCGACCATGCAAGACGAATCGGTTTCTTCTGATCTTCCTCAAATCCCCTTGTGTGAACAATATTCCTGATTACATTTCTATTCATCAGATCTGGCGATCCCATCTCCACTAGGTCCCTATCCACTTGTTTGTGCCACTTTGGCCTGGTACGTTTGTTCTGCAGAAATATGTAAATTTGGTAAGTAAGTCTAGTATGATTCAATCTTTCCAAATGGCCCAAATATTGAATTCGTCTCATACTCATGATAATCGTTTAGAAATTTTCCTATATATTTTAGAGTTGGGTTTTGGATAGTGTATGCCATTTTTAATTATGGGCCCTAAGATATTTCGCATAATTTTCCTATCCTAAATCTCTAGTTGTTCCTTTAATATTTTAAGTTGTAAATTCCTGAAGCATAAAGAGATTTTTTTACTGTTAGGTAATGGCGAATTTTACTATTTCATGACAAGCATTGCCTGTTATAAACATTTTTTGTGTATTGCAAAGCAAACTATATTTTCTGGAATCTTGATGTTACAGATTTATTTTAATTGCTATTTTCTGTAACCCATTCGCCTAAGTATTTAAATTCCTTTACTCTAGCAATTTTTTTAGCATTAATATAAATTCCATGTGGAGCATTTCTTATATTAGAGTTAAATTTAGTTTTTTCATAAGAGATATGGAGCCCTATGCTTTATTTTTGCTGCTTGTTCTTCCACGATAGTGGTCAACTTCTGTGCATCAGAGATGTCTTCAGTAATAAGTGCCACATCATCAGAAAACGCTAGACAGTCTATTTGAATACACCTAATCTTTGGCCCTAGTCGGTGAATGGTGATGCCCCTGCTTTTCTTCATTCTCTAACAACATTTTCCAGGGCACAATTGAAAAGTAATGGGGAAATTCCATCACCTTGATGGACGCCTGTATTTATTTCAAACTCTTCACTTAAGCCACCCATAAATTTTACTTTAATAATAGTGTCTTTGATAATATTTCTTCTTTTTTGGTTTAATTTCTGTTAAAACATTAAAGAGTCATACGCGATCTATACTGTCATATGCTTTCCGGAAATCCACAAACGTTATGACATATTTTTTGTTTGTTGTGTTGCGAAAATATTGTATGATGTTTTTCAAATTAAAATTTGCTCTGTACATGACCGTGTCCCTTCCTGAATCCACCTTGATATTCACCGATTTGATTATCTACTTAAAGCACTGCACGGTTTAGTAAAACTATTTAAAATAATTTTGTATGTGACTTAAAGAAGGGACATACACCTCGATAATTGTTTGGGTTGGTTTTGCCTCCTTTCTTTGTGTATGGGATGGATTATCGGCAACTTCCAATCCGAGGATTTTCTCCGTTTGTCAAATGTCCAACATAATTTCGTGCAATTTTATGATACAATTTTCTCCTGCATTGTTTCACAATTCTGCAGTTATTTCATCCTCCCCTGAGGCCTTGTTATTTTTTAGTGATTGGATGATTCATTTATCTATTGTACAGTCGGTGGGGTTGAATCTTCATTAATTTTATAAGAATTAATGAACTTAAACTTTTCATGTTCTAAGTCAGTGTTTAGTTATTTAGAAAAGTATTCTGCAAGGATTGTACAGTTTGCATCTATGGTATAAGCCAATTCTCCATTTTCATTAACAAAAGAGAACGACAAAGAAAACTTTTGCTTGAAATTTCTATTATAGTTTCGTGACTTATGTTGCTTAAAGTCCTCTTCCATAGATTGTAATTTAAAATCTTCACGTTGCTTAGGAAGTCTCCTTCTTCTTCTTCTTTCGAATAGGCCTACTTTGGACCACGCTTGTTCAACTGTTGGGCTTTGACCTTGGCCCAGTATTGTAGCATCTTCTGCCGGTGTAACTACTTTCTCTCTTCTGTCCAGGGTGTACCTTTCCTTCGAGGTTTTTCCTGAAATCCACGGACTTCCTTTAGGGTGCGTCTTACAGACTGTCTGTTTTTGAGATCTGTTATTCCCAGTTCTCTAATATCCTTCTCGGTCTCTGTCAACCAAGTGGTACGAAGCTTCTTGTTTTGCCAGAAGGTGAACAGACGGTTGGTTAGTCGGTTTGGAGGCAATCTTGCAATGTGGCCATAGAAAGCTACCCTTCTTTTCCTTGCACAGTCAGAGAGCATCTCAATATGTTCGTAGAGCTCAGAGTTATGCCGTCTTCGGAATTCCCAATCTTCCTTTACCTAGCCTAGGATCTTCCTGAGGATTCTCCTCTCTCTGATTTCCAATTTCTCTATTAAACCCCTTCGGTTCAAGGAACGACACTCCATTGCATATAGGGCTTCTGGTCGTAAGACTGATGTGTAGTGCTTAAGTTTCAGGTTGCGTGACAGGCATTTCTTATTGCAAATGTTCTTAGTCAGCCGATAGGCTAGTTCTAACTTGCTGACTCTCTTGGATAATGATGCTCTTTCTGATAAGTTGGGTTCAATCCATTCGCCGAGATACTTAAATTTCTCAGTCCTCTTGATGTTTCCCTGTTCTAGTAACATCTCTCTGCTTGCTTCTCTAATGTTGGTGAAAAATTCTGTTTTCTCCAGCGACACTTGAAGACCCACTTTGGCAGCCTGTTTTATGAGACAGTTTACCTGCATTGTTGCCATCTCAGGAGAATCAGCAAACAGTGCCATATCATCTGCAAAGGCCAGGCAATCTACAATCAGTCCATCGTTCTTACGTCCCAGGTAGATACCACTCTGAGCACCCATATTGTTTAGTTCCTTGGGCCATTCTCTCATAACCTTTTCAAGGACACTGTTGAAAAGAAGTGGGAAAAGTCCATCTCCTTGTCTTACTCCAGTTTTTTTTTCGAAGCTTTCTAAAATCTCGCCTCTAAATTTAACCTTGGAATGTGTGTTGGTCAAAATTTCTAGCATTAGTCTGCGGGTTTTGTTGTCTAGTGCAAGTTCCTGGAGTATTTTGTTAAGCGTTTCTCTATCGATGGAATCGTAGGCCTTCCTAAAATCAACAAAGGTGACGACCACCTTGCGGTTTCTCATCTTGGATTATGCAAGTACAGTTTTAAAGTTGAGGATCTGTTCAACACAGGATCGGGTCTTCCTGAAGCCCCCTGGCATTCTCCCAGTTGATTATCCAACTGATTTTCTGCCCTTGATTGTAACGCCTTGGAGAGAATCTTGTATGTTACCGGGACGAGAGAAATTCCACGGTAGTTGTTTAGATTCGTAAAATCTCCTTTTTTTGTGAAGCGGATGGATCAGAGCAGATTTCCAATTGGGTGGTAATTTCTCTGTTTCCCAGATGTCCTGGATGATCTCGGTTAGCTTGTGCACGGCATTGTTTCTAGAACCTTTCCACAGTTCAGCAACAATAGAGTCCTCTCCAGCTGCCTTATTATTCTTAAGAAGTTGAATGATCTGGCCAACTTCTTCCAATGAAGGGGAAAGCGTGTCCGGGTTTTGTGTGGTTTGTTTATAGTCGAAGTCTTCGCTGGGTGGGTCACGGCTGAGTAGATTTTTAAAGTACTGAGCCAATAGGTGGCAGTTGTCCTTGTCGTTATAAGCCAGTTTGCCTTGTGAGTCTCTGAAGTGTAGGTATTTTCTGAGTACCTGCTTAAAGGTTCCAAAGAAATCTCTGGAATTATTCTTAGCAAAGCTCTCTTCGATTTGGATTAGTTGGTTTTGTGTGAAGGTTCGTTTGGTTCCTCGAATTATCTTGGCTGTAACCTTTCTTTATTCCAAAAATTTATGACAATTTTCCTTGGTCTTTTTAGAATTCCACTTCAGCCACTGCTATCTGTCTTTGGGATATTGCATTGTCACAGTCTTCAGTCCACCACGGATACTTCCTTCTTCTAGCGAGAGGGGCGAGTTTAATGGCCGCCTTGACAAGAGTCTCGTCTAGTTGGTTCCAGTTGTTTAGGTCTGTGTTGTTCAGTCTATGACTTAGTTCTTGACTGTTCTTGAGTCGCTCGACGACAAATTTTACAATTTTGGAGGTTCTGTGTAATCTAGTGTTTCTAGGCTGGAGTCTTATTTTGATCTTTGAGAGGTAGTGGTCTGAGTCCAGATTGGCGCTTCTTAGTACCTTCACGTTTTGTATTTCCTTTTGAGATTTGCGTGAAATAGCCACATGATCTATCTGGAATTCACCCAGGTGGGTATTAGGTGAAATCCAAGTCTTCTGCTTGCTTGGCAAGTGTTTGAAGGCTGAAGACTTCATGATCAACCCAAAAGTCCTACACAGATCCACCAATCGTTCTCCGTTGCGGTTGGTTCGCCTATGCGCCGGATAATTGCCCACTATGTTTCTGTATTTTTTCTCTCTTCCCAATTGAACATTGAAGTCACCAAGCAATATGACGGTGTGCCTCTCTGGAAGTTTAGAAATAATATCTCCTAAGTCTTCCCAGAATTTATCAGTTCTGTCTGGATTGCGTTTGTTATCCTGGTTGATTGGGGCATGTACATTGACTATACTGTAGCCTTTGTTTGCGCATTTGATAGAGAGGATGGATACACGACTACTCGGGGAGGTAAAGTCGGTGACTGAATCCAGTATCCTGTGACTGATTATAAATCCTGTACCTAAGTGGGGTAAGTTCTTCATTACTCGCTGACCCACTTTTCCATTGAGGATTCTGTAGCCTTGGGACTCGAAGGCATGTTCGTCCGTAAATCTGGTTTCCTGTACTGCTGTCAGAATTATGTTGTGTCGTGTTAGTGAATCAGTCAAATGTTTCAGTTTACCCACTTTTAGCAGTGAGTTGGCATTAAATGTTGCGAAGAAGCTTTGCCGTATTGGTCTGAGTTTACGTCCGGTGATTTCAGGATGCTCCGACTCATCCTTAAAGCATGTTGGTGCGGACTCCCCAGAATCTGAAGGTCCGCTAACGTCACCATAGGTGACGGTGGATTGGTTACCACCTGGGGTAGTACATTTAGCGAGATTTTCCTTCATGCTCAGTTGAAGAATATTCTTCATTGGACAGTGGCGAGCCACTGACCCAGAATTCTCCTTATTGATTTTATAACTGTCTTCCTAACGTTTTTAACTTCTTGAAATGTAGTTGGAGTTTTATTGCATGAACAATTATGCCAGGTTTGCTTCCTAAGATGTATTAACTGGTCACATTCATTTGTTTACCACGGTCGTTTTCTTGTTCTTTTTAACGGGGCTATATTATATATTTTATGTTTTTATTGAAACAAATTAAAATTTTATTAATCAAAATAAAAAATATGCAAATTTGATTACCTCTAAAGACATTTCGTGATAGAATACTCAAAATGCCAGAGAACGAGGTCATAAGAAGTTTCTGATTATAAATCATTGCCTGTACTTTCTTTACCAAGACGATTGAAATGTTATTAAATATCAATAAATATATGAAATTTGTGAATAGAAATGATATACAGTGCTTCTTAATACTATCATCTCAGTTGGGTACATAACCTAACCTAACACAATGAAGTATGTATTATTTATTACGTGATTAAGCTAATCTTACTGACTGACGCAATCTGACCAAATATGTCGAAAATTTACTGTTTTTGGGGAAAATGTAATTTGATTAAAACCCAAATTACATAATTCCTTGATGAATTGTTTCTTAATAAAATAAAATTGTTTTTGCGCATACATCAATTTCCGCCATGTTATACATCAAAATTGCCCGAACTTTTTGACGTATAACCTTATTATTTGCCCGAAACTTTCATAATCTCGCCTTTCAAACTTGACAGATGCGCATGCGCGTAACTAACCGTAAAAAGGTCTATTCCCAAAGTTTAAATTTAAATTGAAAAATTTATATTTCCCTTTTATTTTAAATTTAATAAAACAGAAAAATATTTTATGGTAATTTTATCTGTGTATCTTGAGATTTGACCATTTGTTTAGATTTATATGCTTTCTTATTTTTCTAGGATGAGAAGAATCAAATCCTGACAACAAACTGTTGGATAACCCAAATCTGGACCGATCACCATTTGAAATGGAACGCATCGGAATTCGCCGGGATTAAAGTGATCCGAATCCCCTACAATCGAGTTTGGAAACCCGATATCATCCTTTACAATAAGTAAGCAACAATTTCCTACCACACAAATGCTAAACATCGAATACAGAAAAAATATTTTTACTAAGAGCATGGAAAAAAATATAATGAATTATAAAGATTTGTGAGAATAAAACTTTTTTTAAATCGTGTTGAATCGTGTGAACTTTTCACCTGGAAATTTTTTCCACATGACTAAGTCTTTATTTATCGACATTGGAGATAAGGTAGTTAAAAGATCTTTAAAAATAAAATTTACTAAATGCGAGATACTTTTCACGGAACAAGATTTTATAATCGAATTAAATAATTCTAAAATCTAAAAGTAAAAAGATATGGTGAAGAAAAAAGAAACAAGAATTATCATTATAAAATCGTTTATTGTCAAGTTGTAATTTGCACTTACCAACCTACTAATTACACTTACCAACCTTCTCTATCTATTCTAATTTAACACATAAGCTAAAATTGATGGGATTATAATTTTAAATTAAAATTAATGAATATAATTAGAAAGAGCTAATTGTTTCAAAGTTACATCTATCTTTTTAAAGCAGTCCGTTAATGAATTATGGGAGAATATGTTGATTAATTTTCAAACATAATTTTGATTCTAATACGAACAATAACGAAATACAAACTATTGCAATACAAACCATTTGATTAGTAAACTCTGGATGTAAGTTTATAAAAATTGGATTCTGTCAGTTGTTGTGGCCATAAGCAAGATGTTTAATATATCGTAAAGTTTATCCGAAAGCGTGTAAATCGATGATCTAGTTTTAGTCTCAAAGCTTGGAACTAATAGGACCGAGCCTAAATAGTGCACGTTACTGTTTTGTTATGATGGGTAATAATGTTTTAGTGGGTAATTAATGTTCGATAGAGAGATTGAAACGCTTTCGTGGTGGGACGGATGCTTTTAATATTTATCGAGTGTTTCGAGATAAATTGGCTTTATTTTAGGATTGTTTTTTTTTCGTTAGAGAAGGGAGCATGTGGAATTAAATAAAATTAAAATTTATTGAATGGCAAGTTTGTTGGAAAATGAGAAAATATGAATGAGATTTTATGAAAATATCAAGGATTGCAACTCCTCTTTGATCAAGCAGTGGGCGCCACGGAACACTTGTCTCGTACCGAGCAATGCTCCGCAGTCTTTGAGCAGATGTATTGGGGTTTCCTCTGCGGAGGTGTACAATCTGCAACTGTCATCTTCCTCTAGGCCTAGGGCCTTGAGGTGTTTTCTAAGTCTGCAGTGTCCCGTTAGGACTCCTGTCAGAATTCGAAGTTTAGTTTCAGGCAAGTATTTGTTCTTCTCTGGTATAAAGATACCAGCATTACTCTGGGTTGTCTTAGCGCTGCTACCACATAAATGTTAAACATAGAATACAGAAAAAATATTTTTACTAAAATCATGGAAAAAAATATAACAAAAATAATGAATGATATAGATGAAGAAGAATAATGAAGATTTGTGAGAATAAAACATTTGCAATCCTTGATATTTTCATAAAATCTCATTCATATTTTCCCATTTTCCAACAAACTTCCCATTCAATGAATTTCAATTTTATTTAATTCCACATGCTCCCTTCTCTAACCAAAAAAAAACCATCCTAAAATCAAGCCAATTTATTTAAAAGCATGCGTCCCACCACGAAGCGTTTCAATCCCTTTATCGAACATTCGAAGTTTTCGTCTATTATTGTCTTATTTCTTCATCTAAACTTTTTTGGATGGTGTTCATTAGGGTTTTCTACCCGGGTTCCCGGATCCGGGTAAACCCGGGTATCTGAAATTTTTAGTACCCGGGTACTATTTCTTTGTCAGACCCAGGTACCCGGGTACCCACGTTGATCAAAGAATTCATCAAAATTCTCGGAAAATTATTACTAAGTACCGCCTTAAAAATAATATTAGCTTTGCAAAAATGGGGTAAACATGAGGTTAGTTTTGGTTATGTCGCATGTTTTGTTTTTATTTCGTTGGAGTTTGATTAAAATATTGTTCGGTGAACGCTGAGCAGTTGAATTAAATATTATTAATACAAAATAAAAAATTGTATCTAGTGGATTACATATAAAATTTTACTGAATGATGGTTTTCTTTTCGTAGGCAAAATGGATAGACCTATTTTTGGAGTATGGTATAATATTTAAAAAAAAACAGAATAAGGAATCAGTACAATGTTCAATATGCCCAAAAATATTATCCTATAACGGCTTTTCAACAAGAATTTTATTAAAACATTTAGATAAAGTAAATAAAGTAAAGATAGGTTTAAAGTAAAGATATAGGCCTAGTTAGCCTCAAGCCTAGTTCCAAAAAGACCGCGAATAACATTTTTTTTCGACGTACTAAAATTTCCGAAATTGTTGCACAAGACGCTTGGTTGCACAAGACGGTATTTCCAATCGGGCCGCCACTCGTAGTAAATTCATCCGAGAAGCTTTTCATCATAAACAGCTAACTCTACCGAAAAGCGAAGGCAGGACAATGGAACTAGTTCCTAATTAGTTAATGAGAACAAGACTGTTGTGTGACTGATTGTACTATAAGTTAAGGAGACTTAATGACATACTTCACTCTTTTGTAACAAAATAAAACATTATTATAAAAAAATTATCTTTTTTTTGCAAAAATTGATAATACCCGGGTACTCGGGTATACCCGGGTATTTGAAAAAATAATACCCGATACCCGGGTATTAAAAAAAGTCGGGTACGCGAAAACCTTAGTGTTCATACTCATACCACAAAAGGGTTCCGGACCTATAAAGAAATTGCTGGATGCCTTGTTTGCTAGGCGATCGGCTATATCCATGGTGCCCAGGATACCATTCAGGTCACATCCGGGATACCATTGTGTCCTGGTACACACTATAGCCTTACTTTATTTTATATGCCTACCTTGTTTAGCTTTCCATGTCAGTTTCCATCTCATGATGTAACATAGCCTTGAAGGCTGTTTGACTATCGGACAGGATATCGATCGTTTTTTTTCGATAATTCGTTTTTTTGCGATAGTTCCTGTCGAAGTAAAATTGTACGCATCTTTTGATTACATGTACCCCTGTTTGGAAGATACTTGGGTAGATTCCCATGGATTCGAAGTACTTGGTACGAGATCGAAACACTTCTGCACCAGTACCTTCCTTCGTCTCGAACCATCTGTGTACCACTTGATAGCACTTTGCTTAGTGCGGTATGCTGCGGATTTGGCGCTCCAATCAGCTTTAATGCTACACGTTGCTATGAGTTGATATAATTGCTACCAGATCGATTGAAAAAGATAACAATCGATCTTCGTAAAAACACTACCTAAAATGCAACGCTACCTCCCGGACTATAGGGAAAGATGAAAACAATCGGGAAGGCCTATGCCCAAGTATGGACCTAATGGCTACAGAAGAAGAAGAATATTATCAAATTTAAGTATTAATATATATTATAAGTAAAGGTCGGAACTTTAGGCATTAAAAATTGTTAGAATAGGTAGGTTATTAGGTTCTCAAAAAACACAAAATAGGTTTTTAATAGGTTCTATAAAGATAAGAAAGATATGACAAAAGCAGATTTGTTTCGGTGTTATATTTGCTGTTGCAATAAACTACCATTTCTTCTAAATTGTGTGATGTAAGGACATGCCTTCTGTCAGATAAAACCATTTTATATGCGGAAAAAGAACGTTCAACATCGCATGATGTTTTCGGTGCATAATAGACGATTTTTACGATTAGTTAAGCGCATGCGCATCCGCCAAGTTTGATAGGCGGGAATCAAAAGGGAAAGTTTTGGACACATTTTGTTATTTTCATTGGTTATACGTGAAAGAGCCCGAAAACATGGCTGAAATTGACACATACGCACAAAAAAAATTCAACTATGAAAAGGTCTATTCAATATTACCCCTGTTTTTGCCGTGATGTTTTCAGGAAGCTTGAACAAAAAATGTACAGCTAACAAATATGGAATTGTAGGTTCATTTGAACTTAATTTTCCGGGCCTTTAGTGTCAGTCGTTTCATCAACTGCAATCCATACACAACATTCCCCAATGTCAGAGCTAATTTGTCCCAGCCTCTTTTGTAACATATCGGCAAATATTATTTTCTGCTGGTGGATTCGTTTGGAACGGAACGATGCAGTAAAAAACTGTCTAAAAATTTCTAAATTTTTTCTAAAAAACTGTCTAAAAATTTTGGGCACTGTAATTTAAACCATGGTAAATTCGCTGCCAGCATTGCTTCACATACTGTCAGCTATGTTTTCAGTTAATAAAATCTGTTTTCCACGCTGGTTTGGTTTCGTTAAATTACTTTGATTCAAAGTTGTTTCTTCATGTTGATTTATGTGCGATTTTTTAGAGCAAGGCACCTATAATTAATCAAAGAGATGGATATATTAATTCAGAATTATGTACTTTTAGTAGGTACTTAGGTACATGTTTTTGACAAAATTTATAAAACATTATTTTATCATCTGTTGTAAACGCTTCTTTGTTTTTAACCCAAGACCTTAGTAAAGCGCTTTGACTGCTTTAATCTTTCGGCATTTTAACAAACAGTCCCCTCGGAAGTATTATAACTTTGTAAACAAAAGTGTAATTTTGAGGTTCGTATTCACAAATATGTGAAGAAGACGACGAGAACAAGTTAGATGGTGTCAAGTAGTACCAGCTGCTAATGCGTAGATAAAAAAGAATGCGTTCATTAATTTCAAATAGACTAAGAATTTATGAACAAAGAATTTTTCACCATTTTAGGTCACAAATAGGCGCTATAAGAGCGCTATAAGAGCTCATTTTAAACAGCAAAATAGGCAAAATAGGTTTTTTTAAAACTAGTGTAAAACAATAGAGAATCATGTAAAACGGATTAATTTGCTTGTCTTTTTCATCTGCCTATAAAGAAAAAAATAGGCAATTACCTAAAGTTCCGACCTGTAATTATAAGCCAGAGGTCGGCAAAGTGCGGCTTCGTAGCAGCATGCGCCTCTTTGGCCTTTTGAGTGGGACTCTGGCACAAATATCCTACGGGCTTGCCCGGCCCTACGATATTAATTTGGCGACATAAGAAGTTTTAATATTCCGTGAGACGCCGACAGCATACATTCATTTCAATACCTAGACCCGACCAGTTCAAATGTTGCCTTTGTGACACCAATTTGCGAATTCAAACACTTAGTTGAAATCATTTAATTCAATTAAGAGAAAATCGAACAAAAAAGAGAAAATAAGTTTTTGAATTCCGCGAAAAATTCGCGCATAACAAAAAGTCAAAGGACCTTTACAACTAAACGCACCTCATTCAGCACTAAATATCTTGTCGGTGATGGAAGGAAGAAATCAGAGGAACTTCATAAGAGACATCAACTTCCGTACTTAATAACTGGATGAAACCTTGAAGCAATATTAATATGACATGTTTTGTTGTCTGGAGAATTTCTAATAGAGGGAAACCGTACACATATGGCGGATATATAAAAGTTGTTTTATAAGTGCATCCGAAGAGCTATTTCCGGATTTCAAGAATAAAGCAGATATTCTAAAAAAAATTAAAGAGTTACCATTGTCAGCCAAAACGGTAAAGGGTAGAACAATTAAAATGTCTTCGAATATAACCAGCAAATCTAGCAAATTGTAGATCCGGAAATGGTTTCGGCTTTATCAGTAGCAGTTGACGAGTTTTGTGACGTAAATGATACAGCGCAAGTTTTGCTTCTCGTAAGATTTATTTCTCATACAGCATACATGTCCTACAGAAAAACTTTTAGGATTATTGCCACTTAAAGGTCAGACGGAGAGGATATCGCGAATGCTATAATTGAGTGTTTGGATAAACATTATATTATAAATTGTGTCGATTTACCGACTTGACCGACAAGACTAGACAGACAAGCCTAGACAGACAAGACTGGACAAACAAGACTTGACAAACAAGATTACACAGACAAGACTTGACTAACAAAACTGGACATATAAGATTGGACAGACAAGACTGCACAGTCAAGAATGGAAAGACAAGATTAGACAGGCAAGACTGGACACATAAGACTAGACAGCAAAGAGTAGATAAGCTGGACTGATCTCCACTATTAAATAGACAACACTAAATAGACTAAGATTACTATGATTTTGTTGTAAGAGTTCCAAAAATATTGCTGGAAAACCTGTCGCCGTCTCATCAGCATAAATAAATATGGAAAGTAGTTTCGGCGGATTCTTGAAAGACTTCATTGTTTTTCATGATTTTAAGCAAATTCTGTGCGAGTTTTGATTTCAAATAAAATATTTTTAGGAAACCTCGCGTGATTTCGTGCGGATTCCGACAGACAAAAATAAAACTTATTATTAAAATTCTTGTTGAATATTAACACATTTTATCTGTTATTATTATAATAATAATTGACAAATTTTTCAAACAACAATTCCAAGATTTTGCCTTAAAACATCAACGTTAATAAATATTTGTTGAATCGTATCCATATGACATTGTTTATTTAGCCTTGCTTGTCCATAATTCGCCTTCTAATCCTTTTCCGTCCTTTCTTGTTCCCTTCTAAGACCTGTTTACTCTACTCGTGTGTGTAAAGCTTTATTGGAGTCTTTACTGTCTTGTCTCTCTAGTCTTATCTGCCCAGTTTTGTCGATATTATTTTCTTGATTTAGTCTTGTATATCTAACTAGTCTTGTCTGTCTAACCAGTCCTATATGTCTAATTTCCTCTATTTAGTCTTCCTTATCTAGTATGTATTACATTTTATATTTTCTCTCTGTACAAACAAAGTTTTCACAAAAAGCAGATTAAATTTTATGAATATAAAATATTTTATGTTTAAATATACAAAAAAAGAAAAAAAAATCATCAATCATCAATCTAGGAAACAGAGAAATTACCACCCGATTGGAAATCTGCTCCGATCCATCCGCTTCACAAAAAGGCAGATTTTACTGATCTAAACAACTACCGTGAAATTTTTCTCGTCCCGATAACATACAAGATTCTCTCGAAGGCGTTACAAACAAGGGCAGAAAATCAGATGGATAGTCAACTTGGAGAATGCCAGGGGGGCTTCAGGAAGACCCAATCCTGTGTTGAACAGATCCTCAATCTTAAAACTGTACTTGCTTACTCCAAGATGAGAAACCGCAAGGTGGTGGTCACCTTTGTTGATTTTAGAAAGGCCTACGATTCCTCTGATAGAGAAACGCTTAACAAAGTACTCCAGGAACTAGGGCTAGACGACAAAAACCACAGACTCATCCTAGAAACTTTGACCAACACCCATTCCAAGGTTAAATTTAGAGGCGAGATTTCAGAAAGTTTCGAAAAAAAAACTGGAGTGAGACAAGGAGATGGACTTTCCCCACTTCTCTTCAACTGTGCCTTGAAAACGTTATGAGCGAATGGCGCAAGGAACTGATCACTTTGGGTGCTCAGGGTGGTATCTATCTGGGACGAAAGAACGATGGAATGGTTGTAGATTGTCTGGTCTTTGCAGATGACATGGCACTGTTTGCTGATTCTCTTGAGATGGCAACAATGCAGGTAAATTGCCTCAGAAAACAGGCTGCCAAAGTGGGTCTTCAAGTGTCGCTGGAGAACACAGAATTCTTCACCTACATCAGAGAAGCAAACAGAGAGATTTTACTATAGCAGGAAAATATCAAGAGGACTGAGAAATTTAAGTATCTCGGCGAATGGATTGAACCCAGCTTATCAGAAAGAGCATCATTATTCAAGAAAGTTAAGTTAGAACTATCCTATCGACTGATTAAGAACACATACAACAAGAAATGCCTGTCACGCAATCTGAAACTTAATGCTAGTACTACACATCGGTCTTACGACCAGAAGCCTTATATGCCATGGAGTGGCTTTCCTTGAACCGAAGAAATCTGGTAGAGAAATTGGAAATTAGGGAGAGGAGAATCCTCAGGAAGATCCTAGGCCCGGTAAAGGAAGATGGGTAATTCCGAAGGCGGCATATCTCTGAGCTCTACGAACATATTGAGATGCTCTCTGACTTTGCAAGGAAAATAAGGGTAACTTTCTATGGCCACGTTGAAAGAGTGCGCCCAAACCGACTAACCAACCTCCTGTTCACCTTCTGGCAAAACAAGAAAGTTCGCACCATTTGGTTGACAGAAAGCGAGAAGCATATTATAAAACTGGTAATAACAGATCTCCAAAACAGACAGTCTGTGAGACGCGCCCTGAAGGAAGTCCGTGGATTTCAGGAAAGGCCCCGAAGGACCCCCTGGACAGAAGAGAGAAAGGAGTTACGCCGGCAGAAGATGCGAAAATACTGGGCAAAGTTCAAAGCCCAACAGTTGAACAAGCGTGGTCCAAAGTAGGCCTATTCGAAACAAGAAGAAGATACAAAAAAAGTTTTATAAATAGATCTCGAAACAATAAAAGAATCCATTGAATATTTTATTATGAAAACATTTTTTAATCAAACCAGTATAACAAGAGATGTGTTTGTTTTGTTTTTTGTTAATATTTCGAATTCTTTCCGTAATTTTCTTGGTAAGTATATGTAAACAGGTCTGGGTAATATGCATTTCCGTTTCCGGTGGAAAATATTTGTAGGTGGAAAACATTTGTAGGTAAAGGGTAAGGGTAGATAAAACTTCGTTTACGGGTATTTGTGTTACCGTAATTTAAAAAAATACGTATTTAGGTCGAACAGAATAAGAAAATTGCGGAAATTATTTACACATGAAACGTATTAATGTAAATTTATTGTGAAATAAAATCACTTTGATAAAATAATAAAATCATTGATTATTTCCAGAAAACAATAACTACTATTTGTAATAGGGGAGGTAGGAATTAATTGTGGCAATTTTCAGCCTTTCACCCTATTGTATTTTCATTCATATTTGGAAGTGAAAAGCTATAAAAATAAAACATTTATTCATTTTTATGAAATAAAGAAGGTACTCAGAATAGCACAGACACCAACTCTAAACTCTCCAGAAAGTTTATATCAACAGTATTAGCTTATAAGGGTGGTCGGCAAACTTATTAGCCAAAGAGCCAAATATTCAAATTAAAACGATTTAAAAAAATTGAGAGCCAAATCTGTTTGTTAATGTAGTAAACCTTTATCATAATTTTAGACATTCATTAAATTATGGGAAAACTAAATAAAACTTGATTTCATACTTAATATGGACTTTATTCATTGATAACAAATAACTTAGTTATATATGGATACTTAGTAAAGTATCCTTAACATCACTACTTCATGCGAAGAATGTTCTTGCATCTCCTCTGAAAGTTTGTTCAAGTCCGGTTTGTAGGTTGTTGATTTAAATTTTAAGCAAATTTCCAGGTTCTCGTCACTGAGAGACTTCTCAGTTAACTTTTAATAAGATTTATACTCGAAAAAGATTGTTCGATTGAATACATTGAGCCGCAACGGAAAGAAAAAAAAATGCTAGTTTTTTCAGCTGATCATAAGCGTCCGGAATACTATACCAAGCGTTGAACATGATCATGTATCTCTTCCTTCTCCAGGTTAGGTTAGTTGTATTTTAGTTAGAAGCGCTTTGTGGGCAAACATTCCCAGATGAAATTTGTAAAGTAATGGTGATTACAGTTATTAACTCCATTTTAACTAATGCTCTTAATCATCGCCAATTCAAAGAATTTTTGGTTGAAATAGAGAGTGGAGAGATTTTCTGCTACATAACAAGATACATTGGTTGTCAAGAGGGAACGTTTCAAAACGTTTCGCATCCCTTTTACCAGAAACCAAAGCATTTCGCCTTGAGAAGGGTGTTCACGATCCAGAACTAACAGACGATAAGTGGATCCAAAACTTTTATTTCATGGCAGACGTTACGTCTCATCTAAATCAGCTTAATCATAAACTTCGAGGGAAGGAAAACACAATTTTTTCGATGTAAGAAGAAGTCGTTTCACTTTCAGAGCCTGATGAAGCATCGCCAAAAAAATAATTCCACTACTGACAAATACTATTTTAAAACAACCACTTTAATTACGAGGGAAGTGTTTCTCAGCAGGTTTCAAGAATTTAAAAACAGCAAAGTGTTGATTGTATCAAAACTTAACAGTATTGTCTGCAATGCCATCTGTGTTCATACTTTGTTTCATGTACGGCGTTTTGCGCCATCTATATTATATTTGTATTTTGTATATGTTAAATAAAATACAATCAGTCTGTACAGATAATTATAACGTGTCGCTTCAGTTTTTTAGTTTTTTAACAGGTTATCCAGACCAGTATAGTTATTTTCTTTTGAAAATATTGTTAAAATTGTTTTGTAATAGCGCAAGAATGGCTGCAAATTATATACTGAACGTTCCGAAGTTGAAGGGTCGTGAAAATTATAGTATTTGGGTGTTTGCCGTCGAAAACTTCTTGATTTTAGAAGGGCTCTCCACGTGCGTGTCACAGTTAGTGGAAGCAGATGACGCTAAGGCAAAAGCAAAGTTAATTTTGACGATAGATGCTTCATTATATGTTCATATAAAAGAAGCAAAGACGACAAAGGAATTATGGGACAAATTAAAGTCGATGTTTGATGATTCCGGCTTCGCGAGGAGAATTAATTTACTCAGAAGCTTCATTTCTACGCGATTAGATTCATGTGATTCTATTGCCAGCTACGTGACGCAAATTGTGGAAACGGGGCAGAAATTACGAGGAACCGGATTCAAAATTGATGACCGGAAAAATTTTCGCCTATGATATTGGCGAATGAGCATTCTGGAATCGCCATTCGAACCGACCAATAAAACGAAGTTGCTCGATATGGAGTTTAGCAACAGCGCAAACGGAAGTGCCTTTATAAGTAAAGCAAACTGGCGTAGAAGCAAACATCGGAATTTTGGCAACAGGGGTGCTGGAGTGTCAAATCCGAAAGGCGGGAATATGAAAGTTTCGGGCAAATATTATGGTTATAGGTCAAAAAATTCTGGCAATTTTAACGTATAACTAGGCGGATATTGACCCATGCGCACAAAAAAAATTTAACTATGAAAAGGTCTATTGTAAACAGTTAGTTCATTATAAAAACAAGTGCCCGAATATTGAGTGTTCAGATCAGACAAAATCTGATCATGAAAGCAATTCAAAACACAATGCTTTTAGTACAGCATTTTTGAATGTAATACATGAACAGTAGTTGTAATAGAAACGATTGGTATATAGACTCCTGGTGCCAGTGTTCATTTAACTTCAAATGGAGAATGGATTAAAAATCCATGTTCAAGTTCAAATTTAGAGTTTGCCAGTAGTATGCTCAGGTGAAGTTAACGTGACAACTGTGGTTTACAATCATGAGTTTCAAATTCAAATAAAAAATGTTTTATATGTGCCAGAGTTGACAACAAATTTATTATCAGTTAGCCAATTAATAAAAAATGGAAACTGTAGAGTTTAAGAAAAATTGTTGTAAAATGTATAACAAGCAGAATAAGCTAGTTTATAAACTGGATCATTTTAATAATATTGAAAATTGTTTATTAGCACCAACAGTTGTTTCTGGAGATGTTTGGCATAGACGATTTGGACACATAAACAGTGTTTATTTAAACAAAATGAAGAATGCTTTAGTATAGACGGGCTTGACTACCAAGATGCAGTGAATATAACTAAACAAAACTGTACAGTTTGCTGTGAAGGAAAAAAAATTATCTAGATCACCATTTAACCATAAGGGAAATAGAGCCAAGGATTTGTTACAGCTGATACATGCAGATGTATGTGGTTCCATGGAGAACTAATCGATTGGTGGCTCGAGATATTTTTTAATTCTAGAGAATGACTACAGTCGAATAGCTTTTGTTTATTTTTTTAAACAGAAAGACGAAGTGCTAGCCTGTTTTAAGCAATTCCAGAGAATTGTAGAAACTCAACAAAATGGAAAGATAAAGGACAGAAATATTCAGGACAGATAATGGTGGTGAATTTTGTAGCAAGGAGTTTAATCAATTTTTAATAAACAATGGGATTGTTCACCAAATGTCTAACCCATACACACCACAGCAAAACGGAATGTCTGAGAGATTAAACAGAACAATTGTAGAAAAGGCAAGATGTTTACTATTTGATGCAAAATTAGAAAAGAAATTTTGAACAGAGGCAGTTAATACTGCTGTATATTTGCGTATCAGATCTATAGCTGCAGGTACTGAGAAAACCCCATATGAGTTGTGGACAGGTAGCAAACCTAATGTCAGCAATCTACGGATTTTTGGAAGCACAGTGATGGTGCATGTACCGAAAGAGAAAAGATTGAAATGGGACAAAAAGGCTACGAAGCACATTTTGGTGGGTTATAGTGAATGTGTAAACGGCTATAGATTATATGACGGGAACACAAATTCTATAATAACAAGTAGAGATGTTGTCATAATGGAGAATATTGAAGAAGAAGTAAGTATTACGGTGGAGGATAAAGAAGAAACAATCACTAATGATGAGGACACATATTCAGTGGAGGAAGTTTCAGAAATAAACGAAGAAAATGTATCCATTTATTTAACAGAATATTCAACATATGATAGTGATATTATGCAAGAAAGGATGGAAGAAGACACTGCAATGTTAAGAAGGTCTGGCAAGACACCAAAACCGAAGAAATTTAATGACTTATGACTTATTTAGTGACTTATCTTTGTCTGGATAGTACAAACCTAGAAAATGATCCAGTGACAGTTACCGAGGCAATGTCAAGAATGGATAAGGAGAGGTGGAGACTGGCAATGCAGGAGGAGATCCAATCTTTTGATGAAAACGAAGCTTGGGAGCTTGTTGATGTTCCAGAGGGAAACACAATAGTGGGCTGTAAGTGGGTGTTTAAAAGAAAAACTGATAGTGATAATAATGTGCGGTATAGAGCCAGAATAGTTGCTCAGGGGTTTTGCTCAAAAACCTGGTGTGGACTACGATAAAACTTTTTCACCAGTGGTTAGACACTCTACTTTACGGTAATTAATTGCGTTATCTGTACAATATGATTTGAATATTTTGCATTTAGATGTAAAAACAGCTTCTTTGAATGGGTTACTGGATGAAAATATTTTCATGAGACAACCAGAAGGTTTTGATACATCAGGTAATGAAAACAAAGTAGATTAAAAAAGGCAATATATGGTCTCAAACAGTCCTCCAGAGCCTGAAACAATAGGGTTGATGAAGTTTTGACTTTCCTAAACTATATAAAATCAGAATTAGAACCTTGTATATATATATATATATATATATATATATATATATATATATATATATAGAGAGAGAGAGAGAGAGAAAAGTAGAATAAAATTAATTAAGTAGAATAAAAGTAGAAAGTAGAAATAATCAAATAATAGTTGTAGCACTGTACGTTGATGACTTCTTTTTGTTTCAAATGATGAAATAGAAACAGATTTTTTAAAAAAGGAATTAGGTTGAAAATTTAATATAAAGGATCTAGGAGAGGCAAAACAATGTATAGGCATGCAAATTGTTAGAGATAAAGAAAAAGGTATTATAACTTTAAGTCAAGAGAAGTATATTGAGGAATTGTTACATAAATTTAATATGGTTGACTGTTAACCTATAAATTTTCCTATTGATACAAATGCTGTACAAATTTAGATAACAGCAGTAACAGTAGTAACAGAGATATTCCATAACAACAGCTAATTGGTAGTCTCATGTATTTGGCCGTATTGACTAGACCCGGTACAGCATTTAGTGTTAGTTATCTAAGTCAATTTAATACCAACTTTAATGAAAGTCATTGGAAAAGTGCCAAAAGAGTTCTAAGGTATTTAAAAGGTACCAATAACCATGCTTTGAAATTCAAAAAGGAAAATGATTTATCATTGAAGGGTTTTGTTGATGCTGATTGGGCAGGCAATGTCAATGACAGGAAATCATATACTGGTTTTGTTTTTAAACTTTCAGGTTCTGAAGTGTCATGGGAAAGTAGAAAACAGAAAACAGTAGCTCTGTCTAGTACAGAATCTGAGTATATGGCCATGTCAGAAGCTTGTAGAGAAGCAACTTATTTAAGGAACTTATTATATGAGTTAACAGAATATTCTGATTGTATTGTTTTGTACAATGATAATCAGAGTGCTCAAAAATTATCATCAAATCCTATGTTTCATAAGAGAACGAAACATATTGATGTTCGTCACCATTATGTAAGAGAAGTGGTTGATAATGGTATTGTAAAAATTGTATATTTACAGACCTCAGAAATGTTAGATGATGTTTTGACAAAAGGTTTAGGTTCTGTCAAACATCACATGTTTTTAAAGGATTTAGGCATAGAAGAGAATATGTAAAATATTTGATAAGTGGGGGTGTTGATTGTATCAAAACTTAACACTATTGTCTGCAATGCCATCTGTGTTCATACTTTGTTTCATGTACGGCGTTTTCCGCTATTATATTTGTACTTACATTTGTATATTTTAAATAAAATACAGTCAGTCTGTGCAGAGAATTAGAACGTGTCGCTTCAGTTTATTAACACAAATCGACCTTAGCATTTGTAAAAAATCCTCTTAATACCACGATAACAGATTTGAAATTTTCGCTTTTTGGCATTGACGTTGGTAACTTTGAAATACAATTACTGGAATTGAAAAACAAGGAAATATAGAGCTCTAAAGAACAAATGTGAACTAAGTTCTCAACATAAGAGGTCTGCTTTGAAAGACCTGCAGAAGTAAGACATACATAATCATGTTCAACGCCTGGAATAGTATTCCGGACGCTTATGGTCAGCTGAAAAAAATTGCGTTTGCTCTATCAGACTCTATCAGAGGAGATGCGAGAACATTCAAATTTTCATTGTAAATTTTTTTGATACTTTACTATCAAATTATTTGTTTTCAATGAATAAAGTCCTTATTAACTGTAGGAATCTGTAATTCGATGTAAAAGGAGTGGCAGTAGTAGATTAAGGTGGCAGCACGGCGTGCAGACGATTTCGGGTTATTTGTTATTTGATGAATATTCTGATTAAATTTCTTTGTTCGTTATTGTTAATAAACTATAATAATTATATATTTGCTACTTTACAAACCTAACACAATTTTTGGGGGATCAATCGGGATTGAATTGCGATTGAAGTGAAAAAAAAAGTGAGGTTAAACACGCGTGAGTTCAAAAATAAAATTTAAAAAGAAGTGAAATGTCGGGAACAAAAGACGTAAATTTAATGAAAGTAATTAAATTAAAGCAACAGCTCGAAATCATGGCTTTGTCCACAACGGGCGGAAAATCTGCTCTTCAAAAAGGCTTCGGGAAGCAAGAGGAGAAAACGTTGAAGACGAAAATTCTGCTGTAGACGTGTCCGATTTGACTCTACAGGATAAAAAATTCCGATTGAGACGTTTGGGGTTCTCATGGACAGGAAGCGAGGGTGAGTTACGAAAACGATTGCAAGTGGCTCTTGAAGAAGACGACGACAACGAGGACGAAGGCGACGACGATGACGAAGCAACCGAAGCGCGCGTTGGCAGCTCACAGGAAGACGAAGGCGAAGTACGTTTGCAAAGAAGAATAAAGCAATGCGTATTAACGTTTAAAGATGTTAAAGAATCGCTTGAGTTATTTAGTGGAGACGAATATGAAAAAGTAGTGCGTTGGATCGCTAATTTCGAGGAAGTCGCGGAAAAGTGTTCGTAGAGTGATGCTCAGTGGGTTATGTTTGTGCGTCGATTATTATTAGGCGGTTCAGCCAAACTTTTCATAAATTTTGAGTGCCAAGTAAATACGTGGGCGAAGATGAAAAGGGGTTTAAAAAGAGAATTTTCAAAGGTGATAAATAGTAAAGAAATTCATCTTCAGTTGACTGTGATAAAGAAGAAAAATGATGAAACTTTTCAGTGCGATATTTATCGGGTATTAGAAATTAGAGTCAAGTTCCGATCGAATTAGAGGAGAAAATTCAGTATATTATAAACGGTGTGCAAGACGGCGAGATAAATAAAACAGTTTTGTATGGTGCCAAGACAATTAGAGAATTAAAGGATGGGTTCGTATCATATGAGCAGCAAAAACGAAATAAGGCAAAAATGAGATCAATAAAGAGGAATGTAGGTGGAAAATCTGAATCTCTAACAAAAATGAACTGACGTTGACAAAATCACATCAGCGTAAATTGCCCGAACAAAAGTTTAGGAGCAAATGTTTTAGATGCGACAAATATGGTCACATAGCTTCAAAATGTCCCGGAAAACTAACGAGCAATAACAAAAGCCGCGTTGATTGCATTACAAGTGGTCACTTATAAAGTTATAAAAGTCTTAATAAATAAAATAATCAATATTTTCGGTCAAAATGTAAAAGGCGTTTTAGATTCTGGAAGCGAGTTACATCTAATAAAGTCGACACCATGTTCGGCTGAGCGTACCTCGATTAGACGAAACGAAGATTCCTTTTGTGGGAGTTGGTTCATCAACGAAATATAGTTTAGGACGTTTTACTACATCGATAACAATTGAGGATTTGCCATTTCGATTAAGTTTTGATTGTATTCCAGACGACTATATTTCTCACGATTTAATAATTGGAAATGAACTGTCAGATTATGCTGCCTGCCATCAAATTTAAAAGAAGAAATGCTGTTCCTTCAAAGTTTGAAGACAAGCCTATCGAAATGGAAGAAGATGCGATGGAGGTTTCATGTCGAAGGATCCTTTCTATAGATGTAAAGCAAGAAGAAGTGAAAACTAGAATACTAGAAAAGAAGTAGTAGTGTCGAAAGCGGCGAAAATGCCATATTTGTCAAAGCTTTGAATGCTATACGCCCACTAGAAATGTAGAAAATTAGTTTAGACCCTGTCAAGTTTTACTCTGACGAGAAAGAGAATAAGATAGAAGAAGAAACCAAAATGGAAGAAGTAGTTTCTGGACACCAAGAAAGAGTTTCAGCGGTAGAGACTTCAGTTACTGAAGTAGAATCTGCAAAGCCCGTACGATTATCGGTTCAAGAGTGTTATAAGAGTTGAAAAAACTTACGATCGCAGCCGATCAAGTCCTTTAGCAAAACATTCTCAAGAAATTAAAAATGAATGTAAAGCAGATATAGTAGATAGACGTCGCGAGTCGTGACAAATATAAGGGTAGCAGAGAGAACAAAGAAAGATAGTAAGAATTATAGAAATCCAGACAGACGTTATAGAGATCAGGATAACGATATGAATCATGGCAGAGATCACAAAATGATTTAGAGAAAGAGATCATGATAGGGATAGAGATAGAATTAAAAATAGACCAAGGGTACTCGACGGAAGAAGGGAACGATCAGGTTAAGGGCAAGGATCTCACATTTGATCTCGTCGGGCATAAATATATGCCCGACGCACAACGATCCGCCGGGCAATAAACCCCGGGCAACAACGATCACTGATGGGAAACTTGACCGCAGCAAACATGTGGAGAAATAAACCCCATAAAGAGGGCGCAGTCAAGGAAAGTCTCCAGTTGGAGCTCAACAAGAAAGCGCTACCCGATGTACTTACAATCACTGCGGCTTTATCCAAAACATGTGCCGCCGCCCTATCGAGACCTGGAAAGAACCGAAGAAAAGCCGTCTACTGGTGGAACCAGGAAATCGCGACTCTTCGGAAAGCCTGCGTCGGAAAAAAAGATCGTGGACAAGACTTAAAGCAACTCATAATGTAGATCCTTTACAATTAGAAAACAACCATACAGTATACGCCAAGGCAAGGAAAGAGCTGAGGACCAGCATTAAAAAAGCAAAGTGTAGCTTGTTGGGAAAATGTCATACAGGCTGTAAATGGCGATGTTTGGGGAAACGGTTATAAGATAGTGTGTAAAACAATGGGCATACGCACCAAACCGATTCTTAACACGGAGGGCAAACTTAAAGCCGCTGAAGAGATGTTTCCGCAGAGGCAACTGATTTCCTAGGAGATGGAATCTGGGGACACTGTACCACCAGAAATTACAAGCAAAGAAATCGCGGAGAAGCCCAGAGAATAAAATCTAACAAAGTTCCAGGCCCAGATGGCATTCCACCGGAGGTGACACAGCTGGCTGCCCTCCTGCAAAAGGAGCTGTTTGCAGATATGTTTAACGCTGGAAAAGCTGGAAAGAGGCCAGACTGGTCCTGGTACCTAAACCTGGTAAGCCCCGCTACATCATTTAGCTCAATCTGCCTACTAGACACCATCGGCAAGTTTTTCGAACGAATAATAGCCACGAGGATAAGCCAGGAACTCGATCTGCATGGGGGACTATCAACATTCCAGTATGGGTTCCGAGAGGGAAGGTCGACAACTCACGCCATCCAGGAGGTGATGAAGATTGCCCGTTGTGCTAACCTGAGAAATAGAAGACACACAAAGATATGCTAGATGTAAAAAATGCATTCTATACTGTGCCTTGGCGGAAAATCGTGGATGCAGTTACACGGAAAAGGGTCTCGGCCTATCTTATTGATTTAATCAAAAGCTATTTTACGGACAGGACCCTAAAAATAGATGACAAAATAAGACCGGTATCTTGCGGTGTTTCCCAGGGGTCGGTTCTCGGGCCGCTGTTGTGGAACATCCTATACGATGGCGTCTTGGACCTGGTAAAAACGAACGAGCTGAGAGGCTGTAGACTGATCGCATTTGCCGACGACCTAATTGTGGTGTCAGTTGACACAAACGAGAAGGCTGTAGTAGCGACGGCCGAATCTGCAATAAAAGCGATACATACATGGATGGAGATAAAGGAACTACAAATAGCTCCAGAAAAGTCTGAGGTCATTGCGCTAACGGGCCGCAAGAGGATTGAACCCATGTCTGTCTACATAATAGGTAGGCTGGTTCCCGCGACACCGACAATGAAATACCTCGGCGTCCATATCGACCAGCGGCTTTCTTGGAGCAGGCATGTCCAAAATGTAGCAGTGAAAGCCGAACGTGCAGGCACAGCACTTGGTAAGTTGATGCCCAGAATAAATGGCCCAAATATGCAAGAAAAAAGGCTACTAAATGAGGTCATTAATTCTATCCTCCTTTACGCTGTACCGGCCTGGGTGGAGTCGCTACATGCAGCCACAAACAAAAACAGACTAATAAAAACACAACGCAGCATATTAATAAGCATATTCTGCGCTTACCGCACGGTGTCAAATGTGGCGCTACAAGTCATAGCGGCAGTCCCGCCGATTGACTTAGTGGCTGAGGAACGGGCCAGCAACCAAGGCATAAATACAGAAGGGAGGGCTCGACACAGAAGTGCACTCATGGGCAGATGGCAGAAACGGTGGAACGACGCCAAGGAAGGGAACTGGGCCAGAACTCTCATCCCAGAAATTGAGCTATGGCTGAAGCGCACTCATGGCGAGGTTAACTACCACTTAACACAAGTGCTGAGCGGACACGGAAGCTTTGGCTCATATGTTAAAAGGATTGAAAAGGTTGAAAGTGACAACTGCAGTTACTGCCAAAGGACAGACTCAGCTGAACATTCTACTTTCGAATGCCCGCAATGGGCTGAAATCAGAACTACAACAGAGCGGGTGGTGGGAAGCCGAAGTGGAGTACTGATTCCGGGGGGGGGGGGGAGGTGGTTTTAGTGGGTATACTAACTCTGGAAGAGAAGGAGTCCCACACTACCCAGGTAGTGGGTGCCTATAAAAAGTTTTCCCTTCAGCCTAAAAAAAAAAGGTTAAGAGCAAGGAAAGAAGAAGAAAGTAAAAGAGAAAAACGCAAAAGATGCAGATTTAGAAGTGAGGATAGGAGGCGCAAGAAAAGGGACAAAAACCATCATATGAAAGAGAGCCAAAGAAAAGAAAACGAGAAGATTAAATATGTTCCAAGACCGCAAGTAAAACCTGTTGAGGTTCCAAAAAGTAAAGCTTTAATCATAGATGAAACTAGTTTTGTTCCTCATTATGATGTAGAGTCGGCGAGTGACGAAGATAAGAAGAAGAAACGAATAATTTCTCCAGGCGTAAAAGAAGGAAATGAAATTAGAAGAGAAAGACAAAGCAGTAAATCCGATTCTTCAAGCTTGAGTTCGGAAGATGAAAAGAAAAAGAAGAGGCATAAGAAACACAGGAAGAAAAGGGCGAAGAAAAGCTAGAGGTTACTTATTATGTGGGTGACATTGTTGAAATTCTTCTAAGAATGCAACATGGACCAGGATGGATATTCAAATTCGACACCAACTACCTTGGCCCGTATCTAGTGATGTCTGTTTTGCGAAATAACAGATATAAAGTGGGGAGGATTCGAGATCATGATGGACCAAAGTATACTAGCTCGCATAGTGACAATACGAAATCTTGCCCGAAACCAAAATTGGATCTAGATGATGACGAAGTGTATGATTTGATACCGAGTCGGTATCAAGAGCAGGATGGCCGAATGTAGGAGTCTGAAATTCGATGTGAAAGGAGTGGCAGTAGTAGATTTTTTGTTAGTTGGTGAATATTGTTGTTAAATTTCTTTATTTCTTTACATTATTGTTAATAAACTAAAATAACTATATATTTGCTAATTATGAAATCAAGTTTTATTCAATGTACTCATAATTTAATGAATGTTTAAAATTATGATAAAGGTTAACTACATTTACAAACAGATTTGGCTGTCAATTTTTTTTTTAATCGTTTTAATTTACATATTTGTCTCTTAAGTTTGCCGACCGCCGTTATAAGCAGATAGTGTTAAGCCAGTACCATTAAAGAAGTTAGAGCTAGGAAGCTAATACCTTTCTGGAGAGTTGAGAGTTAGTGTCTGTGTTTTATTCTGAGTACCTTAATAATTCAACATTCATTAATTTTTATGAAATAAAAATTAAAAAATGTTTTATTTTTATTTGTTCTTCTCGAAATTGTGTTTTCCATTTCCATATAAGAAAGAAAATATAGCAGTAAGGCTGAAAACTGCTACAATTCATTCCTACATCCCCTATTACTAATAGTAGTTATTATTTTCTGGAAATAATCAATGATTCAATAATCAAGGCGATTTTATTTCACAATAAATTTACATTAATACGTTTCCTATGTAGATTTTTGCAATTTTCTTATTCTGTTCGACCTAAATACGATTTCTTTTTAATTACGGTAATACAAATACCCGTAAATGAAGTTTTCAATTCACATTTACCTACAAATGTATTCCACCGGAATCGGAAATGCATATTACCCAGACCTGTTTACATATTATTCTCCTAGAAAATTACGCAAAGAATCCGAAATATTAACAAAACACAAAAACACATATCTTGCTTTGATTCAAAAATGCATTCATAAAAAAAATGTTCAATGGATTCTTGTATTGTTTTGAGATCTATTTATAAAACTTTTTTTGAATGTTTCAACATTTTGTATTCATAAAATTTAATCGGCTTTTTGTTAAAATCTTCTTTGCGCAGATGGAACATGTAAAATGCAACACAGACTAGATAGAGAAGACTAAAGTTAGACAGACAATGCTAGTTAGACATACAAGACTAAATGAAGAAAATTATAGCGACAATATGGGGCAGATAAGACTAGAGAAACAAGACAGCCCAATAAAGCTTTACACACAAGATTAGAGTAAACAGGCCTTAGAAGGTAACAAGAAAAAACGGAAAAGGATTAGAAGGAGAATTATGGACAAGCCAGGCTAAATAAACAATGTCATATGGATACGATTCAACAATTATTTATTAACTTTGATGTTTTAAGGCAAAAACTTGGAATTGTTATTTGCAAAATTTGTCAATTATTATCATAAACATAACAGATAAAATGTTTTAATATGCAACAGGAATTTTAATAATAAGATTTATTTTTGTCTGTCGGAATCTGCACGAACATGAGGTTTCCTATAAATATTTTATTTCCATTTTGAAATCAACACTCGCACATAATTTGCTGCAATAAAATCATGAAAACCAATGAAGTCTTTCAAGAATCCGCCAAAACTAGTTTCCATATTTATTTATGCTGATGAGACGGCGACAGGTTCTACAGCAATATTTTTGGAACCTTTCCAACAAAATCACAGTAATCTTAGTCTATTTAGTTTTGTCTATTTAGTATTGTCGATCAGTCTAGTTTATCTAGTCTTTGCTGTCTAGTCTTACCTGTCCAGTCTTGCCCGTCTAATGTTGTCTTTCCAGTCTTATCTGACTAGTCATGTCTATCCAATCTTGTATGTCCAGTTTTGTCAGTCAAGTCTTGTCTGTCCAGTCTTGTCTGTCTAGCTTTGATTGTCTAGTCTTGTCGGTCCAATCTTGCCTATCTAGTCTTGTCTGTCTAGTCTTGACTATCTACTTATGTCTGTCTAATCTTGTATGTCTAGTCTTGTTTCTCTAGTCTTATTTCTCCAGCCTTGTCTGACTAAACTAAAGCAATTTCAATCTTGATCATTGTGTTAATACTAATTATTAAATATGTTTTTATATAGTGCGGATCCCCAATATCAATCGTCAGTGATAAACACGAACGTGATAGTGTCGAGCAGCGGCGAGGTGGTTTGGTTAAGTCACGGCATTTATCGTTCGTCCTGCGACATCAATGTCGAGTACTTTCCGTTTGATCTGCAGAGCTGTCACATGAAATGGGCGTCCTGGACGTATGACGGATACCAGGTAGGACAAATATAAATGTTTTAAATAAAACTGAGAAAGAAAAAATCTTACTTCGAATTAGTTAAAAGCGTATTTGAATAAGAGTATCGGCTATATTCATTATATTTGAACGTCGAAGGGAGAATGAAAATGAAGGGAAGATAAAGGAAATCCGAATTTTGCTCAAGAGTCTTATTGAACGTGTAACGTGTATTTATTGTAATTTTGTGTACTTTGCATTATATAAATTAAGGGTAAAATTTACATTTTATTTTACGTTGATTAGTGGATCGTTATTCCGCAAATATGTCTATGAAACTCTACAATACTTTATTGCAATTTATCTTAATTACTATAACATTATATTTTTAGATGGTTTTATAACATCTATACATTATATCTTTATATTTTTATTTTGTCATTTTAATTAATCAAAAGCAAAACTCAAATGGCATGGGTTGCTTCGAGTTTTAACAAGTTAAACCTAGCTTTAACTAAAATTGAGTTTTAACTCAACATTTCAAACAAAAACGTAAAATAGAATAAAATATATAAAATAAGCTTAAAAACGGTTATTTAGTTTAGTTTTGTAGTGGTTTATGGAAGCAGGTATCCCTGATCTAACTCATTATTATTATTTTAATTATCAAATTCATTAGTTTTTCTAAGATCTTATTTCATATGTTTCTTGATTCGAGAATCCCTAGAAAAGCAAGCTGCGTGAAGATAGCCCCCCAAAAATTGCAAAAATAAAAATAATAAAATGGGATACGTTTGACCAAGATTTACGAATAGTTTTGTTTACCCACATTCCGTTCAAAAGATATTATGAAAAAATGAATGAATATTATGACAAAAACAGAATCGATTTTTTAGTGTTTGATATGTATGAAAAACATGAGCGATTCCCCAAAAGATATGGACTCGAAGTTGCATACTCGAAAAATACTGCTATATGTGCCGTGAATGGTAAATTAGTGCATTTTTTTTTGATAAAATTCTTCTTGCTAAAGTCGCCTTGCTTTAATTGCGTTTCTCTTGGCCAGACCATACAAGAGATACATGTCTGTGTACTCAGCATTAGTAAAAACAATTTCAAAATTACAGAAAAGTGTGACACTAACGATTTTCTACGACTGACTCACAAAATACCAAATTTTGAAACTGCACTAAACATTTGTTTCTTATCACTACATATAAATTTGCACCTTTACTAATAAAAAATAGAAAATTTTGAGTAAATAAATAGTAGAGATTTGTTTGTATTTATCACAATATCATTCCGAAAAAAATACTATTAATTTTTTTCTCGAAAACTGTTATTTTGAGCGACAGAATAAAAAAGTACAACAATACTGAAAAGGTAGTTTAGTTTCTGATTTCAAATTTTTTTATCTAGTCAAGCATTTGCTAAATGGACAGAACGAAAGAATATTTGCACAAATACAAAGGTTCCCCGTATGTACCACTAGTTGGCTATCAAGACGAGAATAAGCACAAACGGTACTTCGGCACCAGTAACGAGTACACACAAAATTTGAAACAATTATCGTAGTTGCGTCAGAGGTAGCAAATTTGTTGTGTGCGGCCACCCCCTTTTAACCTTCGCTGTCCCAAAACTTTAATAAAAATAATCCCAAAACTTTAATAAACTTTATAAATCAATGTTATTGTCTAAAAAAAATCATTAACTGCAGTTTTATATAAAAAAAAACGAGAAATTCAATCTCTTGATAAGTATATAAATAATTAACTCCTATCTGTTTTTTATATTTTTTATTAGAAAAAAAAAATTACAAAAGTTGTACTTTGTGTATATGATATAAAAGTTATATAAGTAAGTACTTTGTGTTAATAAAATAATAACAGGATATAAAATATTTTTTAACTCTTCTGAAACGCATCGAAATCTTTTTCCTATTCTTGCTGTGGACCTGATAAAAATAGAAAGTGTTAGTTAAAAATTTTTTTTTTGCCACATTTTTACCTTCTCAATTTCGCCATCTTCTTCACTTTTGCACTTGTCGCATGTTGTGGTTTTGACAGTCTGTACCGTTTTGCTATGATTAGGACTCACAAATCGTTGGCAAACGTCACATTTGTTACTGTATTTGTTGTTTCCTCCAGAACAGGCATAACATCTCCCACGTTTGGTACCGACTCCAAGTTTTTCCTGGGGTTTACGAATAGTCTGCCCTGTAGTTTCGATGGCTGTGCAAACCGCATTTGAATATCCTCGTCCATATTTTTTAATTTGATTACATCGTCTGGAGATTTGGTTTTTACTAAGCTCTATTCCACGTCATTCTAAGAAAATTTTTCTTCGAAACTTGAGTGAGGAATTTGACATCCATGCAGGATTTTTAAGAATCCAGATCACGAAGCTATTATAGCAAGCAATGTCAATAAAATTATAAAAAAGCAGTAATGGCCATCTCCTTGTGCCTCTCTTACATGAGTATTCTCTCACTAATTTATCTAAAACATCAACACCACTTTTGCTTTGATTATATGTCAAAATTATTTCTGGCTTATACTTTTTTTCTTCAGTGGCAATTTCATGCTGGTGGTGCAAAGATGACAGCAGAACCACACATTTTCAAGGTTTTGTAATGCAAGAGACCAAACTCAGATTTTTAGTAAAGAAAAAATCGGACGAATACAAAGCTCGTTTTTTCATATCTAGCAACTGTTTTTGAAAACCTTTACGAGATTTTCTTATAGTACCAACTAAAGTAAGTTGTTTGCTAAGCAATTCTTCGGCCATCGTTATGTCTGTAAAAAAGTTGTCAGTCGTAATATTACATCCAATTCCGTGCCAATGCTGCGCCAAAGTTTTGACAACCCTAGGACATTGTATTCTTCTCACTTACGTTTCCAACTTTGCCTAAATATATTTCAAAGTTGCAACAGAAAAATGTTTCTGCCTCACAAAGGGCCCAGATCTTTATGCCGTATTTACCTGGTTTGCTGGGTATGTATACTCGAAAGGGACACCGTCCTCTAAAGCTAACTGTAAACATCTCGACAGTTCTGAGCCAAAATATTAGCAAACTCACGAATTGGAGCTAGTTTATCATTTTCCTTTCTCTGAAGTCTAGTAGTAATATCGTCAAACCGAATGTATCCCAATATTGACAAAAAACTGTTTCTACTCATTATTGCCTGATAAATAGGTCTACTCAATGATTTGTTTGTAACTGACCATAAGCTGTGAGGGTTCTCTCTAGATTCCCTGAAACGGCCAGTAAGAACAAGAATAGCTATAAATCCAAAAATTTCTGTCACATCAAATTCAGCCCATGTTAGTCTGTTAGGCTTTTCTGCTTTTCTTCATTGTACGCATTCACACATTTTCTAGCTCGTTCATTTGTATACTTTACAATAAGATTTATAATATTGTCAGATATAAACAACCTCAAGCAATCTAATATAGAAGAGACATTCTTGCTTGTTTCGGTAAGACACATTTCTTTGCGTACAAAATCAGTCACTTTTCTCTTTCCCGTTTTCGGTGCTATGCAGCTCCAATTCATTTGCTGCGTCAGCTGATCTTCAATGTCATTGTCACTAGATACACTGTTCCTTTGTGAGACCAATTCTTCGCTGACAATATCGATTTCTTCAGGTTCTTCGAGAAATACTTCACTACCGTCCTCGGTTTCCGATACATCACTAAAAGCTTAATTTTCACCTAACTCACGATAGTTTTCATCGTCTGAATCATTCATAAGTTCTTCGAAAAGCTCTTGGTCTGTGAGAGCTCTTTTTGCGTCCACGTTTTCGTGACAAATGTATTTCAGACCTGTGCGGATTACACAGCAACAGCTGTGCGTCGTAAAAAATAACAATAACGTGAAAACCCAAAACGGGTCGCAAAGTGACCCGTTTCAAATTATTGCATATTGCATTGTTGCAAAATTTTTATCTGTCATTTAATGTATGCCAAATTATATATTAATAGAAAATATTAGGATTCACAAGAGGGAATTACAATTAAAAAGTGTTTGACAGAATGGCTCCAGATAAATTGGTTTTCGGGTCACAACTGACCCGGTTTTGGGACGGCGAAGGTTAAGTGCTGTACATCAGTTAGGAAGCGTTTTCGGACACATCTTTATCGGGACTTTTTTTCTTATTTTGGGCTCTAGAACACGCCCTAGAATTTCAGTCGGGCATATGTATTTGAAACACTCTGTATAATTCTTTCTCGGATGAATTTCAATAAAGCTATCATAATTGAATATCATAATTGTGTTATCGACTTAACTAGATAAATATATTAAGAACTTAAATTATTTTGTATGAACATATCATAGGAAGCAGTTAGCTGTGAGTTAAATATTTATAAATCGCTTAATAAATTTCATAATCTAAGGATGGGTATATCTGCGGCAAAATAAAACGAGGATACGTATGTGGATGTGTAACCGAGGTGCGGGAAAGTGCCTCGCGTGTGGACCACCATTCGTAAGGAGGTACATGTAGGTCGGGGGTACATATCGGGAGTCGGTACATATCATCAAACGAGGCATGCGTTCGTGATTCGTTCGGCCTCGACTTGCCTCGCCTCAGGTCTGTACCCACACTAATGCATTTTGTTTTGTATTTTTTCTTAATACATTTCTAGCCGCTGGAAATTGCTTTAAATGAAGGCGTTAAGGTAGTAAACGTCCATACACTAATTAAAACATCCCTGTATGAGAAATATTCCTGTGTTCAACGGTTTGTGAAAAACGCTCTCAACTATACGGAATAAAACCAACAACGCATCCAAATCTGGAAAAAATGCTTGGAAAATTGGAAAATGCCCAATTAAGTTCATAAACGGACATAACTGCTAGACCTACAAAACGAAAAACAACAATAGAAAAGTAAATCAGGCGATAAACTTATTCGAGAGTTTTCAATCTTAATTAAGCTTGCTATTCAAACATAGCATCTAGTTTTTGTTGTTTCATATATTGTTTAAGGTCATTTATTGCCTTTGTTATTTCCTGTTGGACTGGATAGACATCTTTATTAGATCATGTTAGACATTGTCTTTGTTAGTTCCTGTTAGACAAAATAGTCATTCTTCCTTAGTTCCTATTAATTTTAGTTCAATCCTACTTTAGGTTTTTTAATTTGGTCTTATCTTGTCTCATCTTGACATGGTCAATTAAATACAGGTTAAAACTAGAGTTTTTTTATTGTTCAGGATTTGAATCTTCTGATTGAAATAAATATAGTTCTAGTCTTACTAACTGGTTAAGAATTGCAAAAGATTTTGAAAATATCTTAAAAAAAATTGAACGCATTTATAAAATTTATACTGAAAATGTGAATTCTAAAATTCTTTGAATTTTGAAATGAAAAATATGATTGTAATAAGTAAAATTAATATTGTCGAGATTAGATTTGGGGCCGTTTTAAAATTGTTTCAAATATGTGATTAATTTTCGTAGAACTATTCTGAAATTTTTTTGAAATATGACAAAATCTTACTAGACTAGTGAAAAACATAACTTGAGGTAAAACTAATTCTTTTTTCGTGGAATCTATTTAATCATCACATAATATGTAAAAGTTGAAAAATAGAATTTTGAAAATAATTTAGAATATTTAAAAAACGCTGAAAATGCCATACAAAGCCAACAAAAACGGTTGTCTTGCGTCTTGTCTATGTTTGCATTTTTAAGGGAGGATAAACACTTTGTATGCAGGAAACTTATTAAAATTCATCGCAGAGGTTTTTAAAGTTTTATATATAAAATAATCCTTTGTCATTTTGGTCGGTTTTTCTTCTGTTTTATTATGTACGTCTCGTTCGGTCACAAAACATTATGAATAAGTCAACAGGATCATTTTATTATTAGGAACTTCTAATAGAAACCTTATTGTTTTTTTAAGAAAATAGAAAACTATAAAGTTTTTCTTTTTACCGCGTTTTTATTAGCTCGATTTCTGTTCTCAACTTTCTTTAATCAATCAATTTGAAACTAACTACCCGGCGAAGTAGAGACTTGAAACTTGAAACATAGTTAACTGGATGACTCAGAATGATACAATATTTTAATTCTTTGGACACTTAGTTTAACATGATAATTGAATGTTGGGGTGAAACCATACTAATTATAGCTTGAAATATAGGTTGAATATATAAATATATTCTTAATATATAATATCAAGTCTTATTATGATTCACTAACTCGACACAACATAATATTGACAGCAGTACAGGAAACCAGATTTAAGGACGAACATGCGTTCGAGTCCCAAGGCTACAGAATCCTCAAAGGAAAAGTGGGTTAGCGAGTAATGAAGAACGTACCCCACTTAGGTACAGGATTTATAATCAGTCACATAATACTGGATTCAGTCACCGACTTTACCTCCCCGAGTAGTCGTGTATCCATCCTCTCTCTCAGATGCGCAAACAAGGGCTACAGTATAGTCAATGAACATGCCCCAATCAACCAGGACAACAGACGCAATCCCGACAGAACTGATAAATTCTGGGAATACTTAGAAGATATTATCTCTAAACGTAAAGAGAGGCACACCGTTATACTGCTTGGTGACTTCAATGCTCAATTGGAAAGAGAGAAAAAATACAGAAACATAGTGGGCAATTATCCGGCGCATAAGCGAACCAACCGCTACGGAGAACGATTGGTGGATCTGTGTAGGGCTTTTGGATTTAGTATGAAGTCTAAAGCCTTCAAACACTTGCCAAGGAAGCAAAAGACTTGGATTTCACCTAATACCCAACTGGGTGAATTCCAGATAGATCATGTGGCCATTTCACGAAAATCTCAAAATGAAATACAAAACGTGAAGGTACTAAGAAGCGTCAATCTGGACTCAGACCACTACCTCTCAAAGATCAAAATAAGACTCCAGCCTAGAAACAGTAGATTACACAAAACCTCCAAAATGGTAAGATTTGACGCCGAGCGACTCAAGAACAGTTCAGAACTAAGTCAGAGACTGAACAACACAGACATAAACAACTGGGACCAACTGAAGGAGACTTATCAAGGCGGCCAATGAACTCGCCCCTCTCGCTAGAAGAAGGAAGCCCAATAGCCCAAAGACAGATAGTCTGGGTGAAGTGAAATTCTAAAAAGACCAAGGAAAATTGGCATAAATTTTTGGAACAAAGAAATGTTACAGCCAAGATAATTCGAGGAACCAAACGAATCTTCACACAAAACAAACTGACCCAAATCGAAGAGAGCTTTGCTAAGAATAATTCCAGAGATTTCTTTGAAACCTTTAAGCAGGCACTCAGAAAATACGCTCCGCCAAGTCTCCACTTCAGAGACTCACAAGGCAAACTGGCATATAACGACAAGGACAACTGCCACCTTTTGGCTCAGTACTTAAAAACTCTACTCAACTGTGACCCACCCAGCGAAGACTTCGACTATACACAAACCACACCAAACCCGGACTCGCTTCCCCCTTCTTTATTGGAAGAAGTTGGCCAGATCATTCAACTTCTTAAGAATAATAAGGCAGCTGGAGAGGACTTTATCGTTGCTGAACTGTGGAAAGGTGCTGGAAACGATGCCGTGCGCAAGCTAACCGAGATCATCCAGGACATCTGGAAAACAGAGAAATTACCTGAAATCTGCTCTGATCCATCCGCTTCACAAAAAGGGAGATTTTACTGATCTAAACAACTACCATGGAATTTCTCTCGTCCCGGTAACATACAAGATTCTCTCGAAGGCGTTACAAACAATCTTAATCCTAAAAATAAATCTCAATCTTAAAACTGTACTTGCATACTACAAGATGAGAAACCGAAGGTGGTCGTCACCTTTGTTGATTTTAGGAAGGCCTACGATTCCATTGATAGAGAAACGCTTAACACAGTACTCCAGGAACCAGCACTAGACAACAAAACCCGCAGACTCATCCTTGAAACTTTGACCAACACCCATTAAATTTAGAAGCAAGATTTAAGAAAGCTTCGAAATAAAAATTGGACTGAGACAAGGAGATGAACAACACCCCACTTCTCTTCAACTGTGTCCCTAAAAAGGTTATGAGAGAATGGCGCAAGGAACTGAACAATTTAAGTGCTCAGAGTGGTATCTACCTGGGACGTAAGAACGATGGACTGGTTGTAGATTGCCTGGCCTTTGCAGATGACATGGCGCGGTTTGCTAATTCTCTTGAGATGGTAACAATGCAGGTAAACTGCCTCAGAAAACAGGCTGCCAAAGTGGGTCTTCAAGTGTCGCTGGAGAAAACAGAATTCTTCAACAACATCAGAGAAGCAAACAGGGAGATCTTACTAGAACAGGGAAACATCAAAAGGACTGAGAAATTTAAGTATCTCGGCGAATGGATTGAATCCAACTTATCAGAAAGAGCATCATTATCCAAGAGAGTCAAAAAGTTAGAACTAGCCTATCGGCTGGCTAAGAACACTTACAATAAGAAATGCCTGTCACGCAACCTGAAACTTAAGCACTACACATCAGTCTTACGACCAGAAGCCCTGTATGCCATGGAGTGTCTTTCCTTTAAGCGAAGGGGTCTAATAGAGAAATCAGAGGGAGGAGAATTCTTCCTCAGAGGGAGGGAGGAGATCCTAGGCCCGGTAAAGGAAGATTCCGAAGGCGGCATAACTCTGAGCTCTACGAACATATTGAGATGCTCTCTGACTGTGCAAGGAAAAGAAGGGTAACTTTCTATGGCCACGCTGCACCAAACCATCTAACCAACCGTCTGTTCACCTTCTGGCAATACAAGAAGCTTCGTACCACTTGGTTGACAGAGACCGAGAACGATATTCAAGAACTGGGAATAACAGAACTCCAAAATAGACAGTCTGTGAGACGCACCCTGAAGGAAGTCCGTGGATTTCATTAAAAACCTCGAAGGAAAGGTACCCCCTGGACAGAATAGAGAAAGGAGTTACACCGGTAGTAGATGCGACAATACTGGGCAAAGGTCAAAGCCCAACAGTTGAACAAGCGTGGTCCAAAGTGGGCCTATTCGAAAAAAGAAGAAGAAGATTAAGTCTTATTAGAACTATCAACAAATCTCATGTTGAAACAACTAGAGATTTGCCATTTTCATGGCACTAACGGAGCTTGTGAAATAACATTGTTTTTAAATTCATTTCTTTCTATTTAAATTAAGTGAATAGCCATCTGCAGATGCGTTTCAAGATCTAGCTCCTATCTGTGCAGCTTTGCTCTTTTGAATTATAAAATGGAATACACTTACATTAGTCTGAATACCATGTGCCGGACTGTCGAGGTTAGGTTTTGATTTGACATGTGTGTGGAAATACCTGAACTTAGTTTCAGATATTAATTTAAATGATAATTGAATATTGGGGCGAAACTTAGACTTAGTTTTACTTTAATTGATTTTATTTCATATTAAACGTAGTCCATATTGAGTGTATTTATATATGACCGTACGTGTTGGTGTATTGCTTATTATAATAAATGTTTTTTAATTAAAAAAGAATAACCAGAGTATTAGTCATTAATATAATAATTTTAAAATTACTTTTTGAATTTGTTATTTCTGAAGTGTTTGTGACCAAAACAAGTTTATTAATGAAATATTAAAAAAAAAAACGTTTGTAATAAAATGTACATCAATCAAAATGTGGTATTTAAAGAGTTGTTTTTTTATATACATATATTAATATTCTTTTTTATTCTATCTAGTTTTGATCACAAACACTTCAAAAATAACAAATTAGAAAATGTTAGAAACATTTTAATAATCAATTTTTAAATTATCAAATTAATGATTTGTTTTTTATCGTCTAAATTTAAAAGGTGATAAACATAAAAGTTATAAACAAATTAATTGTATGGTGATAAACAAATTTTATGTTTATTTTTAGTTTTTGGATATTTACAATAAAGAAAATATATAGAATTTGTTTTCTTTATTTTCGTAAATATTTATGAAATTTTTGAAAATTTCAGAATAAAATATCACCCGTTTCAACCCTAGTTTTGGGTTTTGGCTCATTCCTGACTCCCAAAAGCTTAATGCGCCCCCTTAAGCTTTTGGGAGTCAGGAATTGAAGACAGCGGGAAGACAGGGGAGTATTTATATATTTTTTTCAAAAAATCTATATTTTGTTTAATTACATAAATCGAATGCTACAAGTGTGTAGAATATTTGGTTAAAATTATTTGGCGGTCCGTGAATTAGTTCCTTCGCTACACGGCTTTCAATGGACCATTGTCCTGAGCGCTGACCGGCGCTCAGGTAGCAAATTCGCCGCGCGCTCTGCAACGAGTTTGTATACCGACCAAAGATGTGTTTTCATTTTGCCGGTATGCTATAACCTACAAATGCAGTGTTATTCTCGTGGGGAACACAACGAGTCGTGTTTCCGCCGCGAAATGGGAGGACAAAAAAACATGGTCGAGCGGGCCGAAGTCGTCCTTCGACAAGAAAGTCTAAAAAGTTCCAAGGCAATCATTTTACGGCGGAAACGGATACGGAGTTCGTGAGCACGTCCTCGAAGAAATTAAAGACCGCCGATCATATGGACATCTACGTCGACATAAGCAGCAACTACGTCATTTGCCACTTCTTGAAGATTTTCACCTTTCTGAGTGAATGTCTGGTATGCAAATCGTGTGGCAACAACGTAAAATTTTCTCTATCCACCGGACCAGGAGTAGCCTTCCACTTGGTCATCCTGTGTTCCTGCACATCGCGCCGAGTACCGTCAAGTCCCCACGTGAATCATTGTTTTGAAATAAATCTACGTCTCTTGTTTGGAATGCAGCTCTTAGGACTCGGACTGAAAAGCATGAAAACTTTGTGTGCCATAAAGGACATTTCAAACACCTTCAGCCAAACGATGTATGACGTAAAATATATTTTATATGCAATGTCATACATCGTTTGGCTGAAGGTGTTCGAAATGTCCATTATGGCACACAAAGTTTTTATGCTTATCAGACCGAGTCCTAAGAGCCGCATTCCATATATACGAAACACGCTAGTTGCTTCGAAGGCCGTGTTCGAGTTCACCCAGAAGAAGGCCGTCGAAGAAGAAATAAGCGCTAATACTGCAGCCGGTAATACTCCATCACATTTATCCGTATCCGGGAACGGCAATTTTTGGTCCTCCATATTTGATCCACCGAAATTCGTGTTCAGCGACCCCAAAAACCCTTATATTTAAAATTTCATCTACATTGAATATTTTTAATTTTTGGTGCTCCATATTGGATCCGCCATTTTGAATTTTTCAAATCCGACCACAAATTCGTGTTCAGCGACCCCAAAAAACCCATAAATTACTTTATTCTTGGACACATTGATCGAGCTAATCAAATTGTAAAAGGAAAAACAGTTGTCCAAACTTCAAACGCGTTTTTCTCGAAACAAGATTATTCGAATCTGCGCGAATTGTAACTTTTAAACCGTTCAACTAATCGACTTCGCGTTTTGACTGCCTAAAAGGAAATTAAATTCTCGGGCATCTATACCTATAAATTTGCAACATTTGGATGATTACCGATTTTTCACAGCGGGCCAAATTGGAAAAATCATGCGACAAAACTACCTTATTTTCGAGAGACCGTCATTTTGTTTCTATAAATGAATTTTTTCATGTTGTTTGGTATAGATGCCTCCTTGGTGTGTAAACTTTAAGTATTTATTGGTTTTCTGCTTCTAGGTGACATATTGCAGCTTGAATCCCTCGCGCAGATAACATTTATTTTAAAAACATTACTTCCCGGAGTCGCCATTTTGGACGCCATTTTGTAATATTATATGTTGAAAAAATCCCAGTTTGTAGACAAAAGATGAATGAACATTTTGCCAAAAACCGCAAATGTCTAATTCATTTCAGTTTCTCAAAAAAAAACTGCCAAACATCAGGTAGTTTTGGTACAATTATAAAAATACTCCTCCTTAAGAGCCCCTACCGCTTCCAGGTAGTCTCGCCATTTTTGCTTCGGTCCTCGTTTCGCTCGGGTAGTGTTAAACTTTCAATCAAGCATTTTTTTGTTATCCTCTCGGTCGACATTTTGATCACATAACCGGCCCACTTTAGTCTTGCTGCCCAGATTGACCCCATAATTGTTTTCGTCCCGAATAGTTCCTTCAGCTCGAGGTTCCTTCTAATTCTCCAGGTATCCCCTTTGCAGATTGGCCCACAGATAGTTCTCTGTGTTTTTCTTTCGAAAACGTTTAGGGTGTTTCTTACATTGCTGTTAAGGCACATGTCGCCGCCATAAGTTGTTTTTTGCCGGATTATCGTTTTGTAAAGACTTGTGAGGGAGCTGTGGAATAGCATCTCTTTCCAAGCATTACTCTAGTTTTCATTTCTTTGTTCATATCGTTGGTGACAGTTGGAATCGATCCCAGATATTTGAAGGATTGTACTACTTCTTAGTTATATTCGGCTATAGTCTTGTTCCATTCTGTTCTTGCGGCCTGCCTCCGGTCTAGTGTCAGGTATTTATCCCAAACTTGACGACCTCTGCCTCCAATTCTTCCAACATTCCTCAAATGCCAGCGAGGAACAATCAATGAACTCTATACAACTATAAGGAAGAGACGACTTAGACTCTACGGCCACATGATTAGAATGAATCCTCAAAGAACAAATAAACATATCTTCAACAAGGTGGTTCAGGTGGTTAAAGACGTATGCTAGGTGTTAAAGTTCTAGTTGAAAAGAAAGTTAAACGTGGGAATAGCTATTTAACGTAGGAGAGACGAATACAAGGATCGGTATTCTTCCTATTCCTCCTGCTATTAGACTTACGTCCTCAGCAAAGGCTGCTATTTGCTTGTTCGTGTTAAGTTCGTAGAACTACCGGAAATTATGTTTTGAAGCAAGATCTTGCACCTTGTGTCGGTTAAGGTCGCTCTAGTTAGTTAGATTATTTTTTTTTGGATAAGAAACTCTTCTATTGCTTGGAACAACGCCTCTCTATCGATGGAATAAAAATTTCGATTTTTAGAAAAATTGGTATTTTAAATTTTGCAATATCTCGAGCTAGAAGTCTATAATTGAAAAAAAATTAAATGTTTTTTTTTATTATTGTTGATAATTTTCGGATTTGTGGATAAAAAATGCGAATTTAGAAACAATTTAATTATAAATTTTACATAAAGATATAAACGGAAAGTGATAAAACTTTTATATTTTGCAAAATTAGTTTTTTTCCGTCTAAGGATATCACTGCAGATATCACTATTTAGTTCTCACTCTCACCACACTTCCACTTTTATTATTGTAGGTTAATCGGATCTATTGTAGCTGATAATCTCTCCAAGGTATTTAAACTGTTTTGTTACTTTAATCTGCCCATATTTCGTCTTCACTGTTTTCTTCGTATAATTTTCCTTGGTCGTCATTATTTATGTTTCTTGAAAGAAATCTGGAGTCCAGCTTTCTCTGATATTTCCTTGAATTCATTGATCTGTGTTACAGTTTCTTGTTCAGCCTCAGCTACGAGAGCCAAGTCGTCTGCAAAGGCCAGGCATTTGGGATTGACGTTTTTGTTGTATGATCCAATTATAGCACCAAAGTCGTTACCTTGCCAGAATGTCTTCATTATCTTATCCAAAACTACATTAAATATCATCGGTGAAAGGCCATCACCTTGCCTTAGTCCTGTCCTCACATGAAATGGTTACTCACATGAAATTTTATTTTTGATGCAGTGTTAGTGAGTTTCAATTTGATCAGGTTTAATGTTTTTTTATCAACTCCATATTCTCTCTGTACCTCGACTAGTGTTTCTCTGTCTACTGAGTCATAAGCATTTTTGAAGTCAACAATAGTTATGAAGATGTCTTTAGCTTGTATGATGATGAAGTATATTTTTGCCAAAATTTCCGAATAATTCAGACAACATTTTTGCAAAGTTTCAAAATTATTGGAAAATTGCATTTTTGATAAATTCAATTTTGAAAATTCCGAAATTGTTTTTTTTAAATTTAATTTTGAAAATTCTTGTTCTAGAAACTTCTTTAAACGTCTAATCAATATCGAGGATTTTTAAATTTTGAAAATAATTATGAAAAATTCGTAAATTTTGAAAATAATTGTGAAACATTCGAAGATTTTGAAAATAATTCGTAAATTTTGAAAATTGGTGAAAAAAGTCGAAAAAAAAAGTGTGAAAAATTCGACAAATTTTGTAAATAATTGTCGAAAAATTCAAAAATGTTGAAAAGAATTGTGAAAAAATTCGTAAATTTTGAAAATTATTCTGAAAAAAATCGTAAATTTTACTTGAAATACTTGATGATCATTTTCAAGCACAATATTTGTTCTGGACAGGAGCGTCCTCCCCTGAAGCCTCCTTGGTGTTCTCCCAGTTTTAAATCAAGTTGAGGTTCAAGCCTATTTAGTATTATTTTTTTTTATTATTATTATTACCTTTATTGGCATTCGAGGGGAATGGGAGTTCGGTTCGAGAGTTCGAGTAAGTAAGACGTGCGAGTGTTTGACAAAAAGTTTAGTTGCGAGTATAACCGCTGGTAGTTCGCTAGCGTCGAATTTCCAGCGCAGCCCTACGACAGAAGGGGCCACGAAAACCCCAAAAGCCAAGAAATCATACCAGGAGAACAGGAAAGAGAAAAGGAGGCTGAGTGTAAGGAAACAGAAAGAAGAAAAAGAAAAAAAAGCAAAGATAACGGTAGCAAGAAAAAAAAGAAAAAAAAAAGAGAAAGCCTATTTAGTATTATTTTAGAGAAGATTTTGTAAGTAACAGGTAGGAGTGATATACCTCGATAGTTGTTTAAATCTGTTTTTGGTCCTTTTTTGTGCAATGGTTGTATAAGTGCCTATATCTTTTCCTCTTCCAAAATTTCTTGAAACAGTTTTGTTGTTTTGACGATAAAAGTATCATTGGCTACCTTTCAGAGTTCAGCTTTCCATTATTTCATCTTCCCCAGATGATTTGTTGTTTTTCAATGAATTTATTTCCTTGTTTACTTCTGCTTCATCCGATGGTTCAGAATTTAAATTTTGTGGTGTATCCATTTTTATTTTTAGTTTTTCCTAAGGTATTTCGCAGTTGAGGAGTTCTTCAAAATAATTGGCAAGGATCTCACAGCTGTATTGGTTATTAAGAGCCAAAGTTTCATACTTTCTCTTGAAATTTAGGCTCGGTGCTATGTAACCATTTATTTAAATTTTATTATTAATAATATTTTTGTAAAGTTTCCATTTGTAGATCATAAATGGGGAATTTTACAAAAATAGAATTAAAATTTTTGCTCAAAACAAGAAATAACAAATTTTGGCAAACCAAATGAAGAGAATTTAATAAAATCTGTTTTTTTTTCTTATTTAATCAAAATTATATGATTCCTATATTATTATTATTAAGGTTTTTATATTATTATATGGTAAAATTGCGATTATTTTTGGAAAAATAGGAATTTCAAATTTTGCAAAATACAAAAATTTTCAAAATTTCTGAAAATTTAAAGAAAGTACGAAATTTGTTATATGTCGAAATATGGTCGAATGGTCGAATATGGAACGAATGGTGGAAATGGTCGAATAATAAAGAAAAGGTTAGAAAGTCAGTATCAATATAGTGAAGATCAAAGTGGTTTTCGCGCTGGAAGATCGTGTACAGACAATACTTTTGTTATTCAACAAATTCTCACGAAAAGGAAAGCTCGGAACCAAGAAACTTATCTACTTTTTGTAGATTTGGAAAAGGCATACGATACAGTACCCTTGAAGAAACTATTCCAAACACTGACGAAAATATGCCAAAATGGGGTATATGTGCGGGCTATAAAAAACATTTATAAAAATGCCAGGAGTCAAATCAAACAAGGTTCTTTCTTATCGGAATCCTTCCCGATAACAGAAGTTCTTAAACAGGGTTGCTGTCTATCCCCAACACTATTCAAGATATACATACAAACAGCTTTGGAAAAATGGAAAGACAAGTGTCGGGAATGGGAATTTATATAAATAACGGTAGATTCCTATCAACCTTATTCTTTGCAGATGACCAAGTGGTAATAGCAAATGAGGAAGAAGACCTAGACTATATGTTCAGAAAGCTGAAAAAAGAATATGAAAGGTGGGGTTCAAACATGAACTTGACAAAGACAGAATACCTCTTAATAGGAAATGAGTCCGAAGAACAGGACCTCGAAATAAAAAGCCTAAAGAAAACCAAAGAATAAAAATATTTGGGTTCCATAATAACAGAAAAAGGTAATTCTAAGAGAGATATAGAAAACAAAACTCAGCAAGGCAGAAGAGTGGTCCGCATACTGAATCCTTTGTTATGGTCAAAGAGTATAAATTTAAAAACAAAGAAGACAATATATAACGCAATTGTGGAACCTATCATGACTTATGGGCAGAAACTTGGCAACTGACCCAGAAAGATAAAAGGAAAATTGGAATAACCAGAATAGAGCGGGTTAGAAACGAAGAAATACGAAGAAGAACAGCCAGTATGTATTCCACTATAGACAGGATTGAGACTAGACAGCTACTATGGTACGGACATGTGAAAAGAATGGGGGAAGAAAGATTACCAAAAAAATTATTAGATTACATACCCCATCATAGAAGAAGAAGAGGAAGACCAGAAACGACATGGGAGGATAACATCCGGAAGATAATGGATGACAGAGCAATTGAGGAGATAGACTGCCGAGACAGAGATCGCTGGCGGTCAAAATGTGGGAAGCGGCAGAGGCCGTAGGAACCCCACCTAAAAATCGAAATTTGATGAAATTTGCAAAACCTGTTGCTTTTATTATTTTTAATATCTCTAAATAGTTTCAAATTTGAAGACAAAAAATACGATATATAATAATAATATCTTTATTATACAATTTGTATAAAAGCCTATCGACCCTAAGTCTTGCGGCCGTGGTAATTACATCATTGTTTGGAAAAAAAAATTATAACAAACATAAATATAAGCGCAAACGCTAACGAAAATATAAGCACAAAATAGATAAATCTAACATATTAATCGTAAACAGCTTCCACAAGAGTTACCGATGGATGTTTTTCTGAAGATGTTCTGTTGTTCCTCTTTTTTCATACTTGTTCCATGATCTGTTTTTACCTCGATCTTTAAATTTTTGTCGCAGCATGTCATGTCTTTTAAGGATTGGTGTTAGTTTGGTTCTGACGTATAGCAGTTCGTTAGATGGATTGTGTATAGGGTTGTCTGGGTGTCGCATTTTTGTTATTGTTCTCAGTGCGGTTCTTTCGGCAATTTCTAATGTATGTTGAGTCGTCCTGTTTGTGTTTGTCCAAATAATCTGTCCATAGTCCAAGATCGGTCTGCAAATAGTTTTGTAAATAGTGGTCGCTGTCTTCACGGAAATCCCCTGATCACGGAAAGTCAGGGACCGAAAGTGTTTGGCTCTTTTTATGAATTCACATTTGCGTTCTTTTATGTGAATATTAATTTTTGTTGCTCCATCGAATGTGATGCCCAAATATTTAATAGTAGGTGTTGGGTTAACTGTGGTAAGGCCAACCTTTATGTGTGGAGAGTTATTAGAAATTAGGTGAAAGGTTTTTGAAAAGCTGAACATTTTTTCAAGCTTTCAACAAAAGCTGACATTTGGAAGGGTTTGGGCCTAATCTCCATTTGTTGAACCAATCAATTGTTTGATTAGTAAGTATTTGTAATTTTTTAATTGATTTAGGAAGAGATTGTGCATGAGATATGAGGGCTGTGTCGTCGGCGTATTGGAGAATGTAGGGATGGTTTATGAGATTGGGAAAGTTGAGGTCTGTATTAAAAATGTCGTGGCAGAAAGTGTTGTAAAGTATGGGCGATAATGGTGAACCTTGTGGAGCACCTTGGCGAGGGGTAAATAAGTTAGAGTGAGCGTCGTTGACTTTAATGCATAAGTTTCTGTCATAAAGGAAGTCTTTTAACATAAAAAGAAGAGGGGATGTTTAAATTGTGTAATTTGAAAAGCAGTCCGTCGTGCCAAACTGTGTCAAAGGCTTTATTTATGTAAAGAAAAGAGCGGCAGAGTGTTGATTAAGAAGGTGGAGGTTTGAATATTGTTTGTGAGGATGAAAAGTGAATGTATAGTAGAATGTGAAGGTTTAAAACCAAATTGGAAGCAGGGGATCTGATTTTCCAAACAGGTCCAAATACGGGCTTTTAGAATTTGTTCCAAGTTTTTACCTAAAACGGGAAGTAAGGTGATTGGTCTATAACTTTTTGTAAGTGTCTTGTCCTGGCCTGGTTTTAATAGAGTGATGATTGTGCCGGATTTCCAAGAAGGGGGAAATACGCTGTGTAATAGGCAAAAACTGTAAAATTTAATTATATGCTTGTGAATTTGGTTGTTCAGCTGTCTGATAAATAGTTTCGAGATGTTGTCCTTACCAGGAGCGCCGTTTTTACCCAAAGCAATGATTGAAAAGTACTCGTCGTCTGTGATTTCAACAGGGGCCTGAAAGTTGTCGTTTTTGAAAAAAGTTTTGGACCAGTTGGATACTAAGTTAAAATTTTCTTCATCAAAGTCGGAATTATGAGTGGGTGTGAACGCTTTTTCGAAGTGTTTTGCGAAAAGGGAGTGAGGAAATATGGAGTCTATGATTTGTGGCGATTGAATCTTGTTTTTATATTTACTTAATTTTTTAATTTTGTCCCAATAAGTTTTACCGTAATCCCGTTCAACCGACGACCGACTTCTATATTGGAATATGTAAACTTTAATTTGTTTATTAACTTTGTTGAATAATTTTGTCAAGTCAGGTTCGTCTGTGTGTAGATATTCCCTGTATATCTGTCTTTTGTATTTGATGAGTCTGATAATGAAAGGGGGGAGACTTAGTGTGTAATGTTTGGGTGTTAGAGGAGGTGAGTGAAGGGTAATAAGGTTTGATAGATGTGCTTGGAAATCCTCAATATCTTGAATCGAAATGTCTTTGTCGTTTATTGAATTTAGGTAATATGTCATGTCTGAATTTACATTCTCAATATTTGTTTTTTTGATGTTAGGTCTCGGTTTACAAGGAGATGTGTTTGCAGGAAGAGTGATTAGGATAGAGAATTTTATTACCAAGTGATCGGATCCAAGGTCCGGTGTAAGTTGAATGTCGTTGATGTAGTGTGAGAGGTTAGAGGTGTAAAGAAATATGTCAGGAGTAGAGTAGGGATTGTTGGGCATAATGAATGTTGGAGGAATTGGTCTTCTGATGAAATTTGAATTTTTGGGAAAATGGTTGAGAAGTTTAGTTTTAGAAGGATTGATGTTTAAGTCACCGATAATAATTGAATAGTAATACAAGGAGGCTTTGACGAAGATATTTTGCTCAATACTGGAATGAGGGTGAATATAGACCAAGAATATGTGGATTTTGTCATTTTGGAAGGGTAAAGTGAAGTGAAGGCAGTCATTGAGTGAATTTTGTAGGAAGGGAGCGTTGGCCTTACCAAGTTTATAAGCAGGGCGTAGATGAACTAGAGCATCCCCCTGGCTTTGTTGGTGATTGGATTTCCGTGAATCTGTATGATGTTCCAGTTCCTGAAAGTTATTTCCTTGTCCGTCTGAGTTTTCGTCTCTACAAACATGCTGCAGTCATTATAATGTTTGTCAAGTGTGTATTCTATGAGATGTTTTTTATTGTAGTAGCCGTTTAGGTTGGAGTATATTACGTTTAATTTAGCCATTGTTTATCGAAATTACTGTTTGCGTCACGTCGTCGGTAGGTTGTGTGGCGGGTACAAGGTTTAGGTTTCTCATGTCAAACATAATGATGTATAATTTATTCCCGGCAAAAAATGGTTGTGTGTTTATTTCAAAATCGGTTGCGAAACGGCTGTGTAGTGTCTTTAATAATTCATCTCTTTTGGTGTTGGTAGGGTCGTTTAGTTCATGTCTGTAAGTATTGATTATAAAGTCGTGTGTCATAGGTGCATGAATTCTTAGTTATGGTGGTTGGTAGATCGGCGGACTTTTTGTTGCTTAATTTTTACGTTGGGAACACCATCAATGGGTTTGGTAGGATGTTTTGGGCACAGAGGAAACCATGTTACATGCTCAGTGCTGTTGCACGTTGCTCATTTAGGAGGCAGTGGTGATTTACATAGATGGGTTTCATCTGCACCTGAACATTTTAAACATTTTTTGGGGATCAGTGCAATTTTCTGTGGAGTGTTCAAATGACTGGCAATTGCCACAAGGACGAGGGATGGGTGCAGGGGGATTACTAGGCGAGACGGGGTAGTGCCTGTTCATATAGAAGAGCCCACCTGACGCTAGAAGTTTCTCGAAAGAGGCAACATCACTCGTTATATTATTCGAATTAATCGACACGGTTTATTATGGGACCTGGATATTATTCTCTTGCAGTATCGTATATTCAGGTTTAGATTCGAGTGCAGGTGAGTTGCAATGTCTTCATCTGATATTTCTAGTTCCACTTTTTCAATTACTGCAGAGTAAGAAGGAGGTCTAAGTGAGGTCGTTTTGGTTAGATGTTGAGGACGGTAGATCTTAACAGACTTAAAGTGTATCTATTGTAGAAGGGCAGTCCAATTTAATGAGGTAGCCGGTAGAGGTTTTAATGTCCCTGTTTCCGGGAGCACTTTTCAGCCAAATGGAGCAAAATTGAATTCTAGAGAGAGTGAGAGAATTGAATTCTAGAGAGTTTTTTTGAATTCTTGAGTTGTAAAGGAGTAGTTGTATTTCAAGAATCTGAGTGAAGCATTTGGTTTGGTTGCAATTTTTGAGTGTTGATCTGATTGACTACAAGAATTGGTAGCTGCAGATGTTGAAGGAGTCGATGGGCTAATGGGTCTAGATCAGCTATTCTCAACCGCTGGTCCGGCGGACCACCAGTGGTCCGCGGAGAAATTTTGCTAGTCCGAAGACAATTTTTTCTATCCGCGAAAAAATTTTATTTATTTATTTAACAAAAAAAATAATAATAACTAAATTTTAACTTATAAAATTGTGAAATACAAATATCTTAAACCAATTTTAATTCTATGTAATTTATGATTAGTACGGCACCAAAGACAAAAAATAAACATAATTACATATCTTTACATTTCAATATTATTGTAAGTAAATGATAATAAAAATGTACAATGTACAAAACAATTGTACAATTAACTTATGTAGTAGTTCTTCAATACCTAGTAAAATTTTGTTGTTAAAAAAATATCACTGGTCAGCGAATTTTTTTTTTAATTTTACTGGTCCGTGGGCCAAAAAAGGTTGAGAAACGCTGGTCTAGATGCAGTGGTACAGGCTGGGTTGGTTTTATTTTTATCTATGGATTTCGCTTCTTTTCTTTAGGTGGGCATAAATAATGACCTTTTTTCCGCTTCGTTGTAAAACTTTCGTCATCCGTGTCGGATACATGGGAGCTTCAAGCCCCATCAATTAAAACGTTCAGTAAAATTACAATTTTCTGAAAATTTGCATGTCAACTAATTTTTCTCACAACGTCAAAAATTTCCAATTTCTAAAAGTGATATATATATAATCTCTAAGAACCTGTTGTCCAGACGAACTATTGGCCAAATCGATTCCACTCTCTTCTCTGAAGTGTTAAACACAAATTTGGATGCTATTAAGTTCTTGCTATTTCTCTATTTCTATCTTTTATAGCACTACTATTTCTCAAACTCTCGTACCTTTCGTTGCTACGATTTAAAAAACACGATTTTTTAACAAAAATTTGGAATTTCATGAAATTTATACATTTTTGCATATCCAATTATTGTTAATAATTTTGTGAAATTTCAAATGTATTTTTGAAAAATTGAAATTTAATATATTGCACTAAATTGGATAAAATTTACAAAATTTATTTCTTTTATTATTAATGTTAAGTCACAAATTTGTAGACAAATAAATAGAAATTTTAGAAAAATTTACATTCAAAAAAAAAATATTTGCATTAATATAAAATACAAATATGCATTGAATTTAAAAAGAAATTTGTTCCATTTTTTTTTTTAATATTTATGCAAGTTTCAAAGTCGAAAGTATTAAATAATAATCTTTATATTTTTGACTTTATATCCTCGTCTATTTTTATAGTCCACTAAAGATAGTTTAGTCTTTCGAACGTTGTTCGTGTTTCATTCCGTGTACACCTAATCAATAAATCATTCTCAAGTTGGCAATTATCCCGCCCAGTTCTGGTAAATAATAAGCTTTACTACATTTTTTCTCTGGTGCGAAAGGATGTTACTTTATATGTATGCTAATTTTTTACAGCACTGAATTTCAGGCTTATAAATAAAATATTATTTAAATTTCGGCTCGTAATTTCGGGATCAAACATCCTCACCCCACGATATTTACTGTTATTAAATTGCTTCTAAACTCCACGCAAGACTGCCAGAACCGAGACTGTATGTTTAGTTAAAACAACTCTTTGGAGGGTCTTTGAACCATATTTTCTTGAATAAATTCCTTTGTGAGAAAAATACTGTGATAAGTGCAGAAACACGGCCAGAAACATAAATGGTGTTTTATCTTGAACTCTAAAACCTTGTACGAATTATGTAGTTCTCCTTACATCTAAATTCTAAATAACTTTCTCTTGACACGCAAACATACATAAATAAACAATATTATCGTATTAGTTATCTACGTATTAATTATTTACGTATTATGTCATCTAACCTTCTATTTTTTTTTGTAGAAATCTATTATGAGTGTCTTGTCTCCGTCTAGTTATACAGTGTGAACTGATAAAACTTTAACTGGAAAAAAATGACTTTATATATTAGCGATATATATTGGCTCTATATTGGCGATTTTTGAAAAAAATCCCGATACACGTTGCGTATTGTTTTTTCTTGTCCTCATTTCTATGTATATGTTTGTTTATCTATTCCCGGAGTGGATCCATGAAGATCGCAGTACAAGTCGTCACCACCATATCTACAATCTACAATCTATTCCCGGAAGTGCCCAGCCACCTCCGACCTTTTTTTCAAATCGAAAGGTATGTCAAGTGACATCTCGTTTGAAAGTTCTCTTCACAAGAAATACAACACACTATTTATATCTTGAATATTTCCAGAGCCCACGTGGTAAAAAAAATAAAACCAATTTTATAACTTGAATACTATTTAATGCAACAAGATAACATGCATCTCTAATGTATTGTAACATTTCTCGTGTGACTTGGCGTATTTCATGCCTAAAATGTTGCTTAAAGTTCTCAATGTCGTTCGGCTTTGTTACATAGATCTTACTCTTGAGATCCCCACAGAAAAGTCAAGGGGAATAAGATCCGGAGATCTATCCGGCCATTCGATCCATCTATTGGGAAAAACTTCGTCTAAATATATTCGAAAGATCACAGCATAATGGGGTGTAGCATTCGAAATAACTGAGAAACCTCAAGCTGATTTCGTCTTCTTTTACCATAACCGATAATCATCAGAATCTCGATACGGAAATTTTCGGTTAAATACAGCATTTTAGGATCTACTTTAACAGCTTGACGAGCGTTTGTTACTGCTTTGGTGACTATTCCAAAGTTGCAAAGCATCAAAACACATGTCAAAAACATACAATTTTACGCCAAAACGTGTTCAACATAAAAGTAGCTTTCTTTTTTTTATCACGTGGGTTTTGAAAATATTCGAGGAATAAATAGTGGGTTGTATTGCTTGCTAAGAGATCTTTCAAACGAGGTGTCACTTGACACACCTTTCCATTTGAAAAAAAAACTTATCGGGTGTGACTTGACACTTCCGGGAACAGATAAACAAACAGCATATAAATAGAAATGAGGGCAAGAAAAAACAATACGTAACGTGTTTCAGAATTTTTTTGCAAAAATCGCCTATATCGAATTTATTAATTTTATTACAGTCAAAGTTTCCACACTGTATATAGTCTACCTATGTAAGGTTATTATAATATTCGTGTTGATCCTCTCTATTTTTGATTAATAAACATTGTGTTTAAATTTATCTCCATCAATTTCATCACTGAATTGATTTAACCACACTTATTAATTAATTAATTTACCAATTCAGTTGATTACAACGTAGTAACGGTCGCAATCAAGTTCATTTTATTTTATTTTTTAAGGAGAATTAATAATAAAATATTATCTATTACCAATCTAGTCTTTAATAATTTATTTTGTTATCTATGTAGTCTTATTTACATATACTCTGTCTAGCTTTATCATTTTACATTTGGACTACCAAAAACTCCTATTTACCTATATCATAATATTTGTAAATCCTTTCTGAATAAGGAAGACGGATGAAACTATTAAGAAGTTTTTTTTTCGGTGGCAGATGATACCCTGGGTAAACTTTCTTGGAAGGTTTTGTGAGGATAACAAAAAAAAATGCGGGGAATGATGAAGGGATGAGTTTTCGCGGTTTTAATATTCCAATGTGTGCGAAAACGGAAAACCGAAATACGAGAATTTGTTTATGAAATTCAGATGGAATTGGAAAAGTTTCTTTATTTTATTTTATATTTAACGGATAATAGAAGTTTTTAGTAAAGAATTGCGTACACGGCCGAATATATAGGAGAAGAGGAGAAACTGACTAGGGTAACTAAACAAAAAAAAACTAAGAAAGGAAATACGTTTTGGGGAAGAACAACTGCAAAACAAACTAGTTTGGAATAATGGAATTTCCTCCACTATAACCATTTTTGTTAGTAACCAGAGCTTTGTTACGAAATTAATGGGACCACTTTATATATTTTTTTCTACAAATAATTATCTGATATAACCCCCATATCTATTTCAACAAAAAAAATATTCTTTTGACTTATTCATAACGTTGTATAACCGATACAAAAGTAAATAATAAAAATACAAGAAAAACTACAAGAATAATAAAGCTGTTTCCTAAAGAAATAATTTTGATATCAAAAGTTTTGGTTAATTTCTTATACAATTTACAGTTGTGAAAATTAGAGCGAAAGAATTGATTGACAAGATTAGAAAGACAAGAATAGACAAATAAGACCAGCCAGACAAGATTACACAGACAAGACGAGACAGACAAGACATGACAGACTAGGCATACAATAGTCCCTCCAATTCCATATAATTTAATATGTTAAGATTTAAAATTTTGAATGTATTCAAATGTATCTAATTCATTTGTATTTAGTGTGTTTTATATATTTCTTGTGTATTTTTTTGTATCTTTTTTTCGCAAGTCCTTTCCAGACAAGTGCCGCCCCAGGAAACGCATCCGAACACTCTTGAACTGCTTTTCGCATGACCTCGGAGTGAAGGATGCATATAATATAAAAATGGGCTTCAACTGAGTCTCTTGATGGGCTTCCTCTCATCATTTTCTTTGTTGCTTATTATGGTGTAGATAAGCCGCTGCATGTTTTCCCAGTTTTCTTTTTTCTCAAGAATGTGACTTATAATGGTTCTGGGACCAATAGGTTCTCCCATGTTTGCTGCTGCTGATTCCCTTTCGGCTTGCCATCTCCAGCATTCATCCACCAGATGGCCCTCCAGATGGCTAACACTATCTGTCTCCCCGCAGTACATACATAATTCGTCTGAAGCCCTGCCTATGTTGTGTAAATAATCTCTAAAGCAACCATGGCCAGGTGCTTGGGTCAGTTGATAACTGATTTCACCGTGCTTTCTTTTAATCCAGGTGGAGATGATCGCAATAAGTAATCTGGTCCACTGTCCTGTTTTCGTGAGCTCCCACCTTCTCGGCCACTTTTCGAGTTCATATGTGGCTATTTTTTTGATATCCTGTTGTAGCCGGTTTCGTAAAGCATCTTTCGCTCTTCTCGAGTAGGTCAATTGGGAGAATGCCTAGAATGAAGAGAAGAAAGAAAGAAGAAAGAGAATCCCCTACAATGACCAGCGTAGCTTCCCCCGATACCGTTCGATTGCCGCTACATACGCGTATATCCATTTTCCGTTGTATAGCTGCTAATTTTAGTACATTTCTATTTGATTGCAGTTCTTTGGCCCATATTGGAGCACCGAACAACATCGTATACTGAACTGCAGAGCTCAAAATTCTGCGTGTTCTACTTTTGGGGCCCCCTACATTTGACATTAGTTGTTGCAAGCCTGCCATAAATCTCATTCCTTTAGCCGCCGCTTCTGTTATGTGTGCAGTAAACGATAGCCTGTTATCAATCGTTACACCAAGGTATTTTATTTCATATTTTGGTATTATCCATGTCTTAGATTTTAAATTTTATGGAGCTATGTGTTCCCAGACCTGTAAGCAGAACCGCTTCGTTTTTTCTGCTGCTAGGCTAAGTTTTCTGGATTTCATCCATGCATCGATTTGATCGAGTACATGGTATGCCGTTTGCATGAAACCTTGCTATATCATCGGCGAAACCAAGCATTGTTGCTCCCACCGGCAGTTTCATAGTTAGTATTTCGTCATATAGTACGTTCCAGAGGGTAGGCCCTAGTATGGAGCCCCGTGGGACACCACTACTAACTTCAAGCTCTTCTATCTCTACATCGCCTTGCAACAACAATTAAACTGCGATTGCTAATCCTTTATTTTTCAATGTTTCCATTATATCTTGAAGAGATTTCCGCTGTTTAAGGCATTCCTAACGTCAAAGGTTAGGAGAGCACACCTTTTTTAGTTCTCAGCGATCCCGATTTGGTTTTTTCTGCAATTTCTAGAACGTACCTTACGACATCAATGGTTGACCTTCCTTTCCTGAACCCAAGTTGTTTGTCAGATAATCCGGTTCCGGCTTCGAGGTCATCTTTTAATCTAGTTAGCAGAAGTTGATAAAATAATTTGCCAGAGACGTGCAATAGACAGATTGACCTATACGATCTAGGGTCACCAGGGTTTATCCCCTTTTCAGACAAGGACTAACTTTCTTCCATCTGAAATATTCCGGCAACTAATAGTAAGTTCGCGGTGTCAGTCTAGTGCAAATTTAAATTAATTTTGCGCGGTTATCTTCATAATCTCAGCTGGAACTCCATCCGGGCCTGACACTCTACCGATCCATATTTTCATGCCTGCTGCCTTTAGTTCCTCCGCATTGAAGGGTGGTGTATTTCTGAAATCGGGCTGTTCCAATCGAAACAGTTCCTCAACCACACGGTGCACTTCCTCCATTGTCATTAGTGGGTTTTGTGGCTTGATATTACGGCTATATATGTGCCCATCTAGATCAACGCAGAGTTTCTTCCAATGTTGTTCTTTCGTACTATTTATAAGACGAAGAGGATCCTTTCTTGCAGTCTTATATATTTGGTTTAGCACTTGCATGTTTTCAGCACATATTTTGTTTTTTCTCATACGCTCGATTTCTTCTGTTCACCAGTACAGGGCTTTAGACCGAGGCCGCAATACGTTTTTTTTTGCCGCGAGCGGTAACCTCTATAACCGCGAAACCGCTCGAGAAACACCTTACAGGCCTTATTTGTGTTTTGTCCTCTTTTTTTGACAAGTTAGCTCTACGCATCATATGAACTAGTGAGTCGGCGTCCATTGTTTGAGCAGTTGATCCTTCTCTTATTAGGTGTTGCTTCATCTTCCCTTCATTAAAATGTCGTGTAGTCCAGCCAGGCTTAGACGAGTACACGTTTTGTTTGGATCTTCGTTTTTCCTTTATTTCATAAAGTATGTACCGGTGGTCGCTCAGACTTTCCTTATTCAAAACTCTTCAACTTTGGAACAAGCTAGATATAGATTTGGATGAAAATGTGAGGTCCATAATGGACCATGAGTTGCCCCTCATGAATGTGGGCACATTTCCTTGACTTTGCAGGACCATATTTGTTTCTGCCGCCCAATCCGTAACCAGGTCTCCTTTCTTATCCAAATAGGGAGATTTACAATAGAGGGACTTTGCGTTAAAATCTCCAGCTATAATCTTTCCTTTATTTTTCTGTTGCCTGATGTTGCCTGGGTGATGTTTTGCCTAGCTTAGTTCTGCAAGGAATTTGGACAGTTGCTCGATTGTATCGTTTGGGTAAAAATAACAACTGTATATGATAAGTTGTTGCAGCTCCATCCAGGCAGCTCCATTCTGCGAGTAGGTCAATTGGGAGAATGCCTAGAATGAAGAGAAGAAAGAAAGAAGAAAGAGAATCCCCTACAATGACCAGCGTAGCTTCCCCCGATACCGTTCTATGGCCGCTACATACGCGTATATCCATTTTCCGTTGTATATCTGCTAATTTTAGTAGATTTCTATTTGATTGCAGTTCTTTGGCCCATATTGGAGTACCGAACAACATCGTATACTGAACTGCAGAGCTCAAAATTGTGCTTGTGCTACTTTTGGAGCCCCCTACATTTGACATTAGTTGTTGCAAGCCTGCCATAATTCTCATTCCTTTAGCCGCCGCTTCTGTGAAGTGTGGAGTTTACGATAGCCTTTTATCAATCGTTACACCAAGGTATTTTATTTCATATTTTGGTATTATCATTATGTCTTCGATTTTAAATTTTTTTGAGCTATGTTTTCCCAGACCTGTAAGCAGAACCGCTTCGTTTTTTTTTCTGCTGCTAGGCTAAGTTTTCTGGATTTCATCCATGCACCGATTTGATCGAATACTTGGTATGCCGTTTGCATGAAACCTTGCTATATCATCGGCGAAACCAAGTATTGTTGCTCCCACCGGCAGTTTCATAGTTGGTATTTCGTCATATAGTACGTTCCAGAGGGTAGGCCCTAGTATGGAACCCCGTGGGGCACCACTACTAACTTCAAGCTCTTCTATCTCTACATCGCCGTGCAACAACAATTACACTGCGATTGCTAATCCTTTATTTTTCAATGTTTCCATTATATCTTGAAGAGATGTTCGCTTTTTTAGGGGTTTTTAACGTCAAAGGTAAGGAGAGCACACATTTTTTGGTTCTCAACGATCCCGATTTGTTTTTTTCTGCAATTTCTAGAACGGATCTTACGACATCAATGGTTGACCTTCCTTTCCTGAACCCAAGTTGTTTGTCAGATAATCCGGTTCTGGCTTCGAGGTCATCTTTTAATCTAGTTAGCAGAAGTTGTTAAAATAATTTGCCAGAAACGTGCGATAGACAGATTGACCTATACGATCTAGGGTCACCAGGGTTTATCCCCTTTTCAGACAAGGACTAACTTTCGTCCATCTGAAAATTTCCGGCAACTAATAGTGAGTTCGCGGTGTCAGTCTTGTGCAAATTTAAATTAATTTTGGACGGTTATCTTCATAATCTCAGGTGGAACTGCAGCTGGGTCTGACGCTCTACTGATCCTTATTTTCATGCCTGCTGCCTTAAGTTCCTCCGCAGTGAAGGATGGTGTATTTCTGACTTCGGGCTGTTCCCAATCAATAGGGGTATGCCGTGGAAACAGTTTCTCAGCAACATGGCGCACTTCCTCCATTGTCATTAGTAGGTTTTGCGGCTTGATATTTGGATTTCTCCCAATTTTTGGAAGGCGTCTCATATGTCATCATCTAGATCGACGCAGAGTTTCTTCCAATGTTTTTCTTTTGTCCTATTTATAAGACGACTAGGATCCTTTCTTCCTTTCTTGCAGTCTTATATATTTGGTTTAGCACGTGCATGTTATCAGCACATATTTTGTTTTTCTCATACTCTCGATTTCGTCTGTCCACCAGTACACAACTTTAGGCCGAGGCCGCACTACGGTTTTTTTACCGCGAGCGGTAACCGCTATAACCGCGAAGCCGCTCGAGAAACACCTTACACCTTGTGTCAAGTTGGCTTTGCATACTCTACTCATCATATGAACTAGTGAGTCCGTGTCCGTTGTTTGAGCAGTTGATGCTTCTCTTATTTGGTGTTGCTTTATCTTCCCTTCATTAAAATGTCGTGTAGTCCAGCCAGGCTTACACGAGTACACGTTTTGTTTGTATCTTCGTTTTTCCTTTATTTCAAAAAGTATGTACCGGTGGTCGCTCAGACTTTCCTTATTCAAAACTCTTCAACTTTGGAACAAGTTAGATATAGATTTGTATGAAAACGTGAGGTTCATAATGGACCATGAGTTGCCCCTCATGAATGTGGGAACATTTCCTTGATTTTGCAGGACCCTATCTGTTTCTGCCGCTCAATCCGTAACCACGTTTCCTTTCTTATCCATATAGGGAGATTTCCAATAGAGAGACTTTCCGTTAAAATCTCCAGCTATAATCTTTCCTTTATTTTTCTGTTGCCTGATGTTCTGGCTTAGTTGTGCAAGGTTCAGCTTTAATTATAGCTAGGTTTTGGTTACAAACCCTGTACTGGAACCAGACAGCCACCATAAAAATCAGCGCTGGAGAAAACAACAGAGGCAGTTAACATTCTACAGGGCGTACGACCAGGGTGTATCATCTCCCCTCTGATATTCAATCTGTATTCAGAAGAGATATTTAGAGAGGCTCTGGAAAAGGATGAGAATAGAATTCTTGTAAACGGTGAACGACTGAATAATATATCCGATATGCAGATGATACCGTCATATTTGCAGATAGTATAGAAATAGAAGGTCTACAACAGCTAATGAACAAAGTGAATGAAGTAAGTGAAAGATATGGGCTACAAATGAACATCAACAAAACAAAATTTATGGTCATAAGTGAAGAGAAGAAAGAAAACTGCTAACTATTTATTAAAAATATACCAATAGAACGGGTTTCCAATCTTGTCTACCTGGGAACCTTAGTAAACGAACAGTGGGATCACTCACAAGAAACCAGATGTAGAACAGAAAAAGCAAGAGATGCCTTTATCAAAATGTCTGAGCTCTTCAAAAGCCACAACTTCAAATTAGATATTAAAGCAAAAACCCTGCGCTGCTATCTGTTCTCCATATTGTACTATGGCATGGAATCATGGACATTGACCGAAGCAACACAAAAGAAACTCGAAGTCTTCGAGATGTGACTATGTAGAAGGATCCTAAGAATATCATGGGTAGATAGAGTGACCAACGAAACAATACTGGAAAGAATGGGGAAGGAAAAAGAGGTGATGAACACGATTAAGAGAAGGGAACTGGAATATCTCAGATATATAATGAGAAGAAATGACACCAAATACAAACTCTTATTAAAATCCATCCTCCAAGGAAAAGTATTTTGAAAGAAAGGGCCCGCAAGTAGAAGGATATCATGGCTCAAGAATCTAAGGACATGGTATTCAAAAACAACCACAGCACTATTTAAAGCAGCAGTCAACAAGGTTTTTCATCATAGCCAGGTTGGTCGAATATTCGAAACGAATAGGCACTAGAAGAAGGTTTTGCTTCGTGATCCAGATTGCTGAGTTGTTTTGATTGTCCGTAAGCCATTTGGCCTCTGTTGCAAGTTTTTTGTTTTGCTTGCTTATCAGGACTATATCACCATTCACTTCCTTCGCGGTGTCGATCAGTAAGTTATGAGTTGCACGGCACCTCGTTAAATTAATCTGTATTCTTTTAATCATTGTTGAGATTTTGCCCGCCTTGCACTTTTCTAAATATTAGGCATGATCCAGTATCTGCTCGATGACCCTCCTGGTCGCAGATAGGGCAGTATGGGTGATTCTCACAGCCCTTCACCTTGTGGCCTTTTTGGTCACATCTTAGGCATAGCATCTGGCGGTCTGGGCCTTTACAGGCAGTTGAGTAATGACCTGTTAGCCAGCATTTGTAACATCGTTCAAGATCGATTATTTCATGAATTCTGCAATACAGCCAACCAATTTTAATTTTCCCGTTTTCTATTAATGTATTTGTCTGTATTCTAGGGAGTTGAACTATAGCTATTAGCCTTTCGCCATAAGTGGATCTAAGATTTTTTACTTTTACCTCATCCCTTTTTCTTTTGAGTAGCTTTTGTATAGATTCCTTTATTTCTTCAACGGTCGTAATGGCATCCATGTACTTTATGTGGATAATTGTATCTGAATTTTTTTAGCGGACTTCGACCTTCAGCAGTTTTTGAGCAATTATATATTTTAGGTTCTGTGCTTTTCCCTCTTTAATTTTTTCTTTATTGGAGACACTCAAATGGAATGTCTAAAATACACTATGCGCCCTGGTTGTGATTCCTGAGTTTCATGCTCGCAAGGTCTCTAAGCAAAACTGGCACTCCTTTTTCTTGCCTGAGGTCATCAGCTTCATGCCACGCTAGCTCCCAGTGTAGTTGTAGTGACATTCGATTTCCCTGTCCCTCCTTTACTCTCCGGTAAGTAGCTTGCGGCCAGTTTTGTGCGGATAATTTTCCTTGAGAGACAACATAGCATCAGATCATCAGATCTCAGATCTGAATATCATGAAAGCGGAGGAGCTAATGATGGACAGAGTCCAATGGAGGAGAGTTGATGAGTCAGCCAAGACCCATCATGGGTTGTAAGAGCTACCGAGAGAGAGACGGAGATAGTTTGCTGCCGTGAGCCATCTCAACTCATGAACCCTTGCTTTCACTTTCCTAATTGCAGATTCAAAATCTTTATCAGTTTCTGGTAATTGCTCGATCTTGTCTACTCTCTTTCGTTTAGGATTATATTCGTTTGGGGACATAGAACTTTGTTTGGAAGTCGCCGTTTTGTTGGGGTTTTCCAGGTCACCAGTGAAAGAAGCTGATCTCATTCTACGTGGTGTCGTCCATTCCTTCGTTTTTTGTGGTTCGACTCTACTATACTCCTTCTAGACTAGGCAGACTAGACTAGACAGACAAGACTAGACAAACAAGACTTGCAGAGTTAAGACTAGATAGACAAGACTATTCCACTGGCTTTTAATATGCGCTACCCCAGTATCGCATATTTCTCATTCAAACAGGGTGGGGCTATCCAGTGCGGTGGGACGGTTAGTAAAAAAAGTTGCTTTCTCCCCGACCAAGAATCGAACCCGGGTCTATACATACAAGACTAGATAGATAAGACTGCACAGACAAAACTAAACAGACAATACTAGACATACGAAACTAGACAACAAGATTAGACAAACAAGTCTATACAGGCAGGACTAGACAAACAAAACTAGAGACGTGACTATACTATATAATCAAAATGTTGTAAAACTGGAATGGTTGTTTTTTTTTATTTAGTAGGAAAATCCTGCAAAAAATGCTTGGCGTGTCGTTGATAAATTATTTCGTGTTTTTTACCAACGATGAGAGGAAGTCGAGATGGAATTTATCAAATTTCCATAGGAAAGAAATTTTTCGGCGATAAAGTGTTCGATCTATCATTGCGAATCGACCATCTACACGATACGTTGCATAATGAAATTTACACTTGAATTATTATTTTTTTATTACTTCCCCGCCGAGCGAGTCTGTTCGTTCATCCATCAACGCAACATCTCTAATGGTTTGATCATCAGAGCTAGACTATACTCACACCCCGACACACACACGCTCACCCTGGAAGGTTTATAAGACTGTGATATATTAATCCCAATAAAATAAATAAAACAATTTAGAAAATTAATAACAAGGTTTCAAAATGAAATTTAGTGCTTTGGAATTGCTCACTCAATGTGGTCATATTTGGATGATTTTTTTCATAGTATAATTTTTATCAAATTAAAATTGCGCTGGTGTTAAAATCGTCTTGAAAATTGTTCTCACAACCGAGAAAAAAGTGTTTTTAATGTACTATTTAGGCAAATACTCTATTACGGTACTAGCTTGGTGCAAAAACAAATTCGTTTTTTTTATGGTGTATAAATTCTAGGAGTCTAGAATATTATCTTAGACGCACAAATAAACTTGCTTTCCGTTGAAAGAATTGAAGATTTGGTCCAGACTAGAAACGAAAATTTTGGATTTCAAGGTTAGGACAGTGGGACTAAATTATAATATGAGATGAGATAGTCATGAGATTCATCATCAAATAATCGTCCCATGTGCATCTCTAGTCTGGATCCCTTTAATAATACATTCTCTCGAACTAACTAGACTAACTTTTATAAAACTAGCCTTGATTTGATATCCACCGGCTTGTTTCATATGTCATACATATTACTCAGTTGACAGGTACGTATTTTGGTCCTATTATTCCTGGATATGAGAATATGCGGAAACGATACCGTTAGGAAAATTTGAACATATTTTCTATATACGCATTTTTATGACAAAATCCCGCAAATATATTTCAAATAAAAAGGACAATATTTCAGGGAAAAGAAATTCAACAGTTTATCGTTTTCGTTCCGCACAAAACATCGCCATGGCGTCTCGTAAATTTCGTTTTTTAGTCCTGTTGAATATTTCGAAAGGAATTTATTGGGATAAATTAAGGCTAGTTTTTATATAAAACGAAAATGTATTTTGAGAATTATATCTTAGTTTGAGTGGACTATCAAATACATTTCTTTATTTTAATCATTTATCTACGGGGAAAAGTTTATACAACACGCATTTGGACGAAATATATAGGACGAAATATATAGGACGAAATATCAATGGTTTTTATAACATAATTTAAAACATGTATTATTTGTACAGTCCGTGTTAATCCTATATTTAATATAGATTCAAATAGTAAATCAAGAAGATAGGTTTATTTGCATAAGACAATTAAGTTTCTAATGTAAGAAATTCAATTTGAATAAATGTGTCGTGTCATTAACTGCGTTCGTTAGTTTGTTTGTCTGCAATTTGTCTCAGTAATGTCAGCGTTATTAAATGAAATCGTGCATAAAACCCAGAGAAATTGGACGTTACACACAGATTAATATTAAAACGTGCAGCAATTATAAAACCTCGTAAATTTAGTGGAAGTATTAAACATAATGAGATGATAAAGTTTGAGAGAAAAACTTTGTGGGATGGAAATATAATATATATTTTGGTTGCAAATTATTATTTGTTGAATGAGATAATTTTCTTGCGCTTGAAAACACTGAAACAGCTTTCCTTATTTCAACGTTCTAATGAAATATTATTTACTTTTTATTTCGTCAGAGCTTGTTTTTTTAATAAAAGTCATTTGTTGGGATGGAGATTTATTAAAACTAAATTAAATTCTCTTCGTATATTTTTCTGCACGTGTTTGCAATAACGCTGAATATTTTTCGTTTTCGCAAGAATTAATCTCCCGTGCCCACGCTTATTGAAAACATCCTAAGTTTATTAGAGTTTTACGAATTCCTTATTTTACTCGCTTAGAATTTTAGTAATTTCTAATTAATTAATTTCGCTTAAAACTATATTTTAATAAAAGTAAATTCTGTTAAATTAAGTAAAGACTAGACACATAAGACTACACAACTACAGGTTAGACTGGACTAGACTACACTAGAAAGACAAAAGAAGAAGAGAATGGAGGAGAAGACAGGATTTCATTAACAAACACAACATACTCGCAAGAACAACATGGTTTCACAAAATACTCGCCTATACTCGCCTTCTACAACACAGTACCCACTGAAGTAAACAAAGGCAAATAAATCTCCGGTGGTGATCTTTAGCGACCTGTCGAATGCAATCGACTGCATCTCTCACGAGATATTAATGGTCAAGCTTTACATTTATGCGCTTAAAGGAAAGGTGCGCAGATGGTTTCGATTGTTCTTCAATTATAGAAAATCCTACGTAAAAATTGTACAAACAAATCAGAGTAGTATATCTAAACCATCGTATCTTAAAATCTGTGTTTCGGAGGGCCGTGGGCTGGCACGGGGCCACGACACATTTCTCTTTATATATAGCGGATATCATATTTAGAATATATAAGGGGTAAATAATGTATCATATAGCCGAGGCGAACCAATTAACAGAATATAAAAAAACGGTCGCGCCAAACCTTTACCTGGAAAAAAAGTAAAAACTTCTGCGAAAACATAGAATACACCCCTAGTGGCAGCTAGATTGCACAAAGCACTAGCGAAGGATAGAGTGGAAATGGCAACCACTCTCAAGAGACCGGATGGGAGCTTCACGGAAGATGAAGAGCAGAGAGCTCTCCTCTTACTAGAAACCCATTTTCCGGGATGTAGAAAATACAAAGGGACCGAGAGCGCGATGCAACCACGGAGACCAAGTCGGGCTGACTGGAGGAGGGCCGCGTCCATCTGTACGGAAAACCGAATCAGATGGGCTGTTCGCAATTTCCAGTCATTTAAGGCCCCAGGTGTGGACGGACTAGTTCCCGCCTTCCTACAAAAGGAGGGGAGAGTACTAATGCCGTATCTTCTAAAAATCGTTAGAAGTGGTTTAGCGGTCGAATACATACCGCAGCTATGGAGAAGGGCTAAGGTGGTATTCATACCGAAGGTAGCGAAGAAAGACACCACTCAATCGAAGTCATTTAGACCCATTAGTCTAACATCTTTTATGTTAAAGACAATGGAGAAGGTAATCGATAATTACCTTAGGAAAATAGTGCTGGTAGGTGCACCACTACACAACTATCAGCATGCATACAGAGCATGGAAATCCACAGAAACTGCCTTGTATCAGCTGACAAATGAAATAGAAGCAGCACAAGAGACAAAGGAAGTAATGAGATGTGCCTTCTTGGATATACAGGGAGCCTTTGACAACACCTCACACGAGGCTGTGAAAGCGGCCGTCGAAAGAAGGAATATCGACAGCACTATCTCAAAGTGGATGGGAAAAATGCTGAGAACCAGAACGGCGGAGACACAAGTGGGAAGAGACACCATTAAGATCTCCACAACTCGAAGATGCCCACAGGGAGGTGTGTTATCACCACTAATGTAGAGCCTGGAAGTTGATGAACTACTGGCTAGGCTGAACGACCTAGACATCAAATGTCAAGGTTACGCCGATGACATAGTCATTATGGCCAGAGGGAAGTTTAAGGGAACGCTCTGTGAAATCGTTCAGAGAGGCCTCAAAGTAACTAGTAGATGGTGTCAAACAGTGGGACTGAGACTCAACCCGAACAAAACCACGGTGATACCATTTACTAGAAGAAGAAAACTAAACTCTCTACAGCCCATACTGTTAGACGGGAGGGCAGTAGAATACAAACCGGAGATAAGATATCTGGGTATCACACTAAATAGCAAGCTCCTATGGAATAGATACGCTAAAGCAGCAGTAGGTAAAGCCAAACGCGCTCTAATGGTGAAATCTTGCAGGAAAAACGTGGGGTTGTAATCCAACAATCCTGCGATGGATGTACAACATGATAGTGAGACCTGCGATCACTTATAGGGTAGTTGCGTGGGGAAGTAGAACCAAGCTGGCCTCTATGAGGAAACAGCTTGAGAAGATTCAAAGACTGGCGTGTGTCCGCATCACGGGGGCGAAGGGGTCGTGTCCGACAGCAGCAATGGAGCTGGATCTGACTCCGCTGCACCTTGTGGTGGAAAGAGCCGCAAGATCGGCGATTGTATGGTTCAGCAAGGAATGAATAGGCACAGGTAAAATAATTGGAAGCAGAGACCGAAAGAGTCTTGCTTATACCACTTCGAGAAAAACGATTGAAGCAACGAATCATCAGCATACCACATAGAGCAAAATGCTAACAAGTGGTATACAGATGGTTCGGAGACAAAGGAAGGCTCTGCTGCGGGAGTGTTTGGACCTCGTACCAAATGATTCGAATCCATGGGAACATTCCCAAGTATCTTCCAAGCAGAGGTACACGCAATCGAAAGATGTGCACAGTTTAACCTCGACAGCAATTATCGCAAAAAACGAATTGCTACCCTTTCAGACAGCCAAGCAGCCATCAAGGCCATTAGCTCATACACCATCAGATCCAAACTGGTTTGGTACTGTTTGGGAAAGCTAATCAAGATTGGCAAACACTTTAAATTAACGCTATACTGAGTACCAGAATACACTGGTATGGACGGAAACGAAGAAGCCGATCACCTAGCAAACAAGGGAGCCAGTAGTCACTTTATAGGTCCGGAACCCTTTTGCGACATAAGTGTGAACACCATCCACAAGAGTTTAGATGAAGAAACAAGAGAACAATGTATGAAAACCTGGAAAGAACTTCCAGGGCTAAGGCAGTCCAAAGTGATGCTGCGATCTTTTAACCAGAAAAGAACAAAAGCTTGCCTGAAATTCAGCAGGAACAAGCTTAGAATTCTGACAGGAATCCTGGCGGGACACTGGAGACTTAGGAAACATCTCAAGGCCCTAGGCATAGAGGAGGATGACGGATGTCGGATTCTGTGGTTCAGCAGAGAAAACTCCCATACATCTGCTCAAAGACTGCGGAGCACTACTCCGCAAGAGACAGAGCTACCTCAGGGCTCACTGCTTGAATACGAGGAGCTGCGTGTCTTGAAACCCACAAATATTCTGAAATTCCTAAAGGAATCAGGATTAGAGGAGGCGCTCTAAATGTGTACACAAGTACACCAACGCTTGGATGAGGAGGGTGGGGTGCAATAGATCTATAAAGGTCGCAGTACAAATCGTCACCACCATATCTACAATCTACAATCTAACCTTTACCTGGCAATTGGCAAAGAAGAGGACCAAAGAACAATAATACGATTCCTAGTAATTTTCTTCAAAGAATTCCCTACCTGGAAAATTACAATATATACTATGATAAAAGAATTGAATCACAATATACAGACAAAACTAAACAGACAAGACTACGCAGACAAGACAAGACAGACGAGACTAGACAGACAAGACTAATGGCGACTCTTACTGGAGAAAACTGTGTCCATCAAGCTTGACCATCAAGTTCTCGGCGACGATATATGGGGATATGCGTTCTAAACGTACAAAAGAAGGCTTAAAATTCAACACCCAACGGTGCAAATGATGATGGAGGGAATGCTACAGGTAGTCGAAGTCCTTTTGCCACGGCAAAAACCCTTTCTTTGGCAACAACCCAAACTTGTTGAAATTCCTTTGTTTAACGAGGAGGAACTAGCTAATGCGGCAAATCGCATCCGAGATGGAAAATCGCCGGGACTAGACGGTGTGCCACCAGAAGTTGTTAAGACCCTCGCCCAGCAAGAACCTAAGTTCACTCTGGAAGTAATGAATGCTCTCCTAACTGCTGGAAACTGTCCAGACAAGTGTAAGCGTTAAAACTGGTTCTTATTACGAAGGGAGATGCCAATTGGAGAACCTTCATCTTATAGGCGCTTATGTCTTCTAGATGTGTCGGGGAAACTGTTAGAAAGCCTACTATTGAGGAGATTACAGAAGGAGCTTGATGCCGGACTAGGTTTATCCGATAAACAATTTGGGTTCCTTAAAGTTAAATCTACCATGGGTGCAATGGAGGAAGTTTAAAAAATAGCAGAGAAAGCTAGAGCTGACACACAAAGAATTTAAAAAAATGTGTGTACTGCCTGTGTGCAATAACTTTTTATGTGCAAAATGCATTCAACACTGCCAACTGAGAACAACTAATGGGCGAACTTACAAGGAGACGTAATACACCTTACCTGCTTCGGATGTTAAGAAGTTACTTTACTAATAGAAAACTAGTACTGCCAGCCCTAAATGAGACGGTAGAAGTAAAAGCAAGCTGTGTCGTTCCACGGGGCTCTATATTAGGTCCCACATTATAGAACGTCTTATACGACGATATTTTAAGAATGAAGCTGCCCGAAGGCGTCACGCTAATTGGATTCGTGGACGACTTAGCCTTAGTAGTAACCGCAAAAAAATAAACAAGAAATAATGCGTACTAGAAACCAAGTAATCTGTATGGTTACCCAGTGAAAACTAGTACTGCAGATTACAACAAGAAAATAATTACAACTAGTACAAATTACAAAAAGGAAACCGAGGCAGTCCTGTTCACAGGACAAACAAAACTTTTGCCAATCAAATTTAAAGTGGAAACCACGGAAATAATCCCAAAACAACAAATAAAATACCTGGGCATTTTAATAGATAAAGGATTTACAATCTCTGCACACCTTATGGATGCTGCAGGAAATAGATTAAAGACACTGGGAGCAATGGAAAAAGTAATGCCAAACGTTTGGGGACCCAGAAGCTCTAAGCGTAAACTCTTAGGTATGATAGCACAACCCGCTATGTTATTTAAACCTCCAATATGGGCAGCAAAAATGAAATAAGAATCAGCGTAGAAAAATTGGAATCAGTACAACGTAAAATTGCACTTCGGATATGCAGTGCATACCGTACAGTATCCGGAGAGACAGCATTATTAATCGCCACTATTGCACCCATCGATAAGCTCGCAAAAGAAAGAAGAGACATAAGCAGGACAGGCCACAATAATCGCAGGCAGAGAGCCACAGTGAATCTCCACAACGAATGACAGCAAAGATGGTCACATACAGAGAAAGGTCAGTGGACTAAGCTACAGATATCAGACTTAACTGTTTGGACCAACAGGAACACGGAGAAGTTAGTTACCATCTTACACAATTTCTAACTGGTCACGGTTGCTTCAATGACTTTTTACACCACATTGGTAGATCATCGGATAACTCTTGTGTATACTGTGGTGAAATAGACATAGTAAACCACACAATATTTAAATGGTACAGATGGAAAAGTGATAGAGATGAAGCTGTAAAGAATATGGGTACACCTTTCGACGCACGAACAGTCATAGCCTATATGTTAGAAAATAAAGAAAATTGGGACAAGATCCACAGACTTATCCTAACAATAATATCGGCAAAAGAAACAGACGAGAGAAAGAGACGAGAGACGAATTGTAACGAAAACAAACTATAGTAACTAAATGACAACGACCAGCACTCTGAAGCCATGCGATAAGCGTTTCCGGAGAGCCTAGTTTGTTTCTGGGGACCACTTGTCTGTATAATTTACAGCTACGTCCCGAAAAAAAAAAGACAGACAAGACTAGACGGACAAGACTAGACAGACAAAACTAGACAGATAAGACACTCTTCGTTGATCGGTCGACGAAAGCGGACTTGTCTGCTAGCGAGCCAGTAAATATAGTGAATAAAACCTGAAATAAACCTTGTATAGTACAGTATAATACAAGGTATGTATGTAATAACAGTATGATAATCCGGCGGTTGGTTAATCCAACACGTTCAATAATCCGGCGCTCTGGGGGTCCAAACAGGTGTCTTTTATTTCCACTGTCCCGCGTCGGATATAAACCCCGCGCACAGCTGAAATAAAATCAAAAGGGACACCCTTAAACTCTTAAAACTTGATTCACGATTCTGGCCAAGCTAACTCTACTCAACAATTGTCTCCGGAATTTTTAAAAGGACTTTCCAACAAATGTGAAGTGATAAGTTGAATGAAGTGAAATGTGAAGTGATAAATGTGAAGAAAGTTACGCTGATAAACGATGACATAGCTTGGCTTCAAGACTCGGGAGCGAGGAAAAGCGAAGAAATCCTCAGCCTAATTTGTTCCAGGGATGACGATAAAGCTAAGATGACTTGAATATTTGAACTCGGCGAACTGTAGCAAACGGTGACGCGTTTAACGTACCAAACGTTTTTGCGAAATAGACAGAAGAAAACGCGACCACAAGTGATGTATTAGTGCGTAAAAGGTACATATTTAACGCAGAAAAACAAAAAACAAAATTATTTTTATTTTTATTTAATACTGTTCTGTTCTTAATTTGTACATATTTTTTGTATGTATACTTTTACCTATATAGATACATATTTTATTCTTTCTGAAATACAATTGCACATAAAATATGTAAAATTGTTATTTATTTCGTTGAATCCTGTTAATCAGGATTTTTTTTTTAATAATCCGGCGGTTGTCTGATCCCATATGTGTCGGATTATCACAATTATACTATATTTCTAAGTGCATTTTGAGAATACCAAAATGCCTAGAGATATGCGGCCAAATGCAGTAAACGACAAATGCAGTGAACATATTTTTTGCATTTTCTTTCGAGCTCAGAGTTTGAAGAGGTAATTATTATTAATTCGACTAGTAAACATGTGGATCCGCTTAAGAACTATATAGTGAATCTAACTGATCAAATAAAGTTATTAAGACAGAAAAATATAAAGTTAAAAAAATTAAATGAAATCTCGTGTGATACGCATTTGGAAACTAATCAACCGATTATTTCGTATGATAATAATGTGCATCAGATCAATACCACAAATTCTTCTGTCAACGAAAAACAACTAAAGGTCGCTAGCGTCGTATCTAAACATAGACGGTCAGATAAGACCCTGATATAGGAAATACTAAAACTAAAAAAGAAACCAATACTTTCAAGTCAGCTGAAGCTGAAATAAATAAAGAAAGATGCGAAACACAAAAATATATGCACGAGAAGCATGACGATCAAATATTATAATATACTCGAGTCACCTACGCGTTTCTAGGCTGGAAGCTCAATTGGCAGAAGACTACGTAATTCGTTAGAATGGATAAATTAGATGAGTTAAAGAATCCAGAAATGTGGCCGAGTTGCACATATGCAGATCGTTTTTTCCTAAATCTGGAGAGAAACAAGCTGAAAAAATAATAACATTACCCAATAGTAGCAATAGAAATAACTTATTAAACATCCAAAGAAAGAAGAAACAAAGAAAAAAGTGCGAGATGGACACGAAGAAACCAGTCGAATTAATCAAAATGTTCAATGAATTGGGAACTCTATTGACAAAATAGAATACATGCTCGACCAAAATCCATACTGTAATGTACTAGCTATTACTGAGCATTGCAAGAGCGAAGATCAACTTCAATTATGCAAAATAAAATAATGTATATTAACGTCATTTTATTATAGAGAAACGGAAAGAGCAGGGAATTTCCAAAAGAAGGGCTGATAAACAACTTAGCGGAGGAATATGTCTTCGATTGCACAGCAGCGGAAATCTTCATTAATACAACTCCCGCAATTATAATAGTAATTTATAGAGCAGCCCTCACATCCTACAAAATTTTTTTAGATAAACTCCATCTCCTACTTCTCATATTGGAAGGTGAAAAAAAGCAATATACGTGGTCTGTTAGAAAAGTATACGACCTTTAGCCGGTAAAAAAAACTCTCATACCTGGAGCATTGTAGACTTAATCACCCTCAAAGTAGTCTCCTTGGGACTCCACACACTTCTCCCAGCTGTGCCGCCATGGTTGGAAGCATTCCGAAAAAGCCTCTTTCGGAATCGACTTTAGCTCGGCTGTCGTTGCAGCCATAATGTCCTCTCTTGTCTGAAATCGCGTTCCTTTTAATGGCCTCTTGACCTTGGGGAATAGCCAGAAGTAGCAGGGGGCCATATCAGGAGAGTAAGAAGCCTGTCGAACCAGTGGAGTCTGGTTTTTCGCCAAAAAGTTGTGAACCAAGTGCGAAGAATATGTTGGAGCATTGTCGTGATAGAGTCGCCAATTTCCTGATGACCACAACTCCAGTGGCTTGCGCCGCACAGCATCACGTAGGCGACGTAGAACATCCCTCATTTCACTTGTCGTCATTTTACTTGCATTGAAAAACCCACGAGAGCACTACACACTACATCACTCGAACACTGCTCGACAGCAACTGACGCTATCTACAGGCGGGAAAAATTCACGCATGCGCACGAAGGTTCAAGGTCGGCTCATGCAAGCGCGCTTGATTCAAATCCATCAGGTTTTCAAAATAAAAATGGCCGGATACTTTTCACATCAACAGACCACATCAACACTTTAAAAACAACAAGGATGAGTCAAAAACTTATATTGCTCTTAGAATTGCTCCGAATCTACTTTGGCAATGGAGGAAACTAGTCATCCGTCGTTAGGGACCTGCATTGACAACATCATCAGAAATACGAGTACTTCATTTAAAACTAAAACTATAAATTACAATATTTCGGACGACAATGCCCAAATGATGTTTTGTAAGAGAAAAGCAACCTATAATTGTCAAGTACATGAGGCTTTTTAAGGCAGATAATATGGATAAGGAGTTTAATACAGTTTAGGAGTTGGGATGTTCAAAAAATCCGATTTATTTTTATTGCATAAATCGTTAGCTTAACTATCCAAGAATACGCTGTCAAGATTTCAAATCGAAATTCGCATTCGTTTAGATTTTATGAGCTTAGAACCGCAAGAGAAATCGTTCAAAAGAGTGTCCTCGGACAAAATAAGTTTAAGAACCTCTGATGTAGACTATATAGTCTTGATCCTTTGGTAATGTAAAGTATCTCTTAATTTTAGTCTGTTTTATCTAGTCCTAAATGCATTATTTTTTTAATTCTCGAATAGGTTTATATCATTCCGCTACAGTGTATATCTGGTAGATTTATCAATTTGTGCAAACATGTCAAGTGTAATATTATTTGTGTCTTATTGTATATTCGGTTGTCTGTGTTTAGGCAGGAAATTTAGTTATTGACGTATGAGATATTCGGGAGGTATAAAATTACATTTACTTAGTCATAACAGCCTGACGTACAATTATTTAGAATTAATCATAAAACAAGATTAAACCACAAATTAAGTGACAATTTAGGGTGTTTAATCTAACACAATTGTGTACTGTCAGCTTGTGGCATAATCTATATTAATAATCTATACTAATACGTAATTAAAATACGTAAAATTTTCGAATACGTCACCTCATCATCTAAACTAGATAGTCGTCTAGACGTAATAAAAATCGTATCAGTAATCCATCACGCTATTTGAGATGCTTTGCTGAAGAAAAAAAAAATGAAATGGTAATCTAAGTTGGTGGAGCAATAAAGTGGTAATGTAGAGTCGAACAAAGTTTCGCTTGATAGACAGTTATTGGATTTTTGTTAAATAGATTTACATACTTTTACCTGTGCTTTATGTGGCTTGTAGGAAAAGTAATTAGCTTTGTTTGAATTTAAGTTACCCTGCAAACATCTGTGTCCCATCCGAGTTACATAAATCATCTATTATCTACGGACAAGTAATTAATAACGCCGTATGAAACGCTCGAAAAAGGTGAGAGTTATTGTTTCGTGTTTTACAGGCTATGTTATTAATTTATTTTTGAACCCTACAGACTAAATCTATATTTCATCTCACAATGCTCTAATTGTCTCGTTTAAAAAATCAGCAAATTTCTAACGGTGATTACAACATAACAAACGACCCAATTCAGACAACATTATAGATGACAAAGTCAGACCAGACTAGTCAGACAAGATCAGACAAACAATTTGATAGACAAGACTTGACAAACACAACTAACAATAAGCAGATAAAACTAGACAAGCAATCAAGACCAGGCAGGCAAGACTAAATAGAACTAAACTGAACTGAACACGCAGTGTAGATTAGACAGACAAAGACTAGACAGACAAAGACAAAACTAGGCAGGCAAGACAAGACCAATTTGGCTAGACCGATAAGACCAGACAAAGAAGACTAGTCGGATAAGACTAGACAAACATGACTAGAGAGACAAAACTTGACAGACAAAAATGGGCAGACAAACTAGACCGATAAAACTAGAAAGAGACAAGACAAGATATACAGGACCAGACAGACGAGGCTAGGCAGACAAGACTAGAGCGATAAGACTAGACCGACAAGAATAGACAAATAAGTCTAGAGAAGTAGTAAATAATAAGATAAAATAGATGGAGTTGTACATTTGGAATACATTTTCGTGTTTAACATTGGTATATCTGATAAGTTGAAAGTATTCAGTCTGTTTTTTGTTTTCTCGTTCTTTCTATAAAAATGTTTTATTTGAATCTGAAGGCTGTGTGACAAGGGATCATAATATCTCGTCAGAATTCTCGACGCGACCAGAAGGGCATTCTTTGTACGAGATTCCCCTTTTTTCTACACATCCCTGGATTTGATTTCCATTCGTCCTCTTATATCTTATTTATTTCAAACTCCCTTGATTCCCACAAAACATTTTACACGAATATAATTCCATATTGAAAGCATAATAAAAAGCATAAGAAAAAATTAATTAGTTCTATTAAACATAGATATTACATGAAACTTAGATATATAATTTTAAAACCAGAACTTTTAAGTTATGTCAGATAAAAAGTAACCTACACAAGGAGCTAACAACTATTATATAAAAAATATATATTATATAATTATATAAAAAAAGATCCATATATTTAAGTTTAAATAAAAGAAATAGAAGTCTAAAGAGAAAGAAAACGAAATAGAATAAGGTTTAAAAAGGTTACTATAAGGTTTATAGTAGATATAGTAGTAGTATATGTATATAGTATATATAGTAGTAGATGTAGTAGATATAGTAGTAGTATATAGAATATAGTAGAATATAGTAGTTAAGGTTTTATTGGTAAGATTAAATTGACTAGATTTTTTCGCTTACTTTATGTGATTATATTTACATAAGTAAGACATATTTTAATCATAATAAATCTAGTTTTACATAACATTATCTTTTTGCAAAAGAATCGCAGAGAAAATAATTAAAAATATTTGTGATTTAAAAATCACAATATGAGAATATACGTAATATATTAAATCTAACTCGGCAGCTTGTAAATTATTTATTTGTGTTTATTAAAGCGTTGACGATTTAGTCGTCTAATTTACGCGGTGACGCGGTTTCTTGTGCAATTCGCGTGTCTTTCAAAGTGTTCAACATGCGTGCTGAAGGCGCCGGGTAAACGCGAATTCGCCTCGTCCATTATATAAAACATTTTACACTGAAAAGGGTAAATCTCTAATTCCATATGAGATAAGAGGAATCTCTATATGTACTACACAGTGGAGACGAGTATTAACTTCGGGATCTCTACCATTATATCAGCCGTACTAAATCTCGGATTAGATTATACCATAATACTTCCTATTATTATATTTTTCCCTTTACTTATATTTTACTATAAACTATTACTAAATGAAAATTCTAAATGTATATTAAAAACAAGAAAAAATATAATAAACACTAGACAATAATAAACACTAGACAAGATTAGACTTGCATCAATGTACTCTACCGAAAACAATACCTTCGTATTCATTCTATATGTCACCTTATATCGCTCTACAGCACGCAAATCTCCAAAATTTTTCATCTCCAAAATATCTTCAAAGACTCTACAGTAACAGACGGCTTTTCTATTAATATTACAAAACATAGGAAAACATAAGATTCTCTCCAAGGGGTTACAAACAAGGGCAAAAAATCAGCTGGATATTCAACTGGGAGAATACCAGGGAGGCTTCAGGAAGACCCGGTCCTTCGTTGAACAGATACTCAATCTTAAAACTGTACTTGAATAGTCCAAGATGAAAAACCGCAAGGTGGTTTTATTGATAGAGAAATAGTTCCTGTAGAGATTAACAATGTTCTACAGGAACTAAGGTTAGAGAATAAAAACCCGCAGACTCATCCTAGAAATCTTGACCAACACCCATTCCAACGTTAAATTTAGAGGCGAGTTCTCAGAAAGCTTCAAAATAAAAACTGCAGTGAGACAAGGAGATGAACTTTCCCGATTTCTCTTCAACTGTGTCCTTGAAAAGGTTTTGATTTACGCCATTCTCGCAAGGAACTGATCAACTTGGGTATTCAGAGTGGTATCTGCATGGGACATAAGAACGATAGACTGATTGCAGATTGCCTGGCCTTTGCAGATGACGTGGCACTGACTGCTGATTCTCTTGAGATGGCAAAAATGCAGGTAAATTGCCTCAGACAACAGGCTGCAAAAGTGGGTCTTCAAGTGTTGCTGGAGAAAACGGAATTTTTCAACATCAAAGAAGCATTTCTACTCAATCAAGAAACATCAAGAAACAGAGAGATGTTACTAGAGCAGGGAAACATCAAGAGGACTGATAAATTTAAGTATCTCGGCGCATGGATTGAACCCAACTTATAAGGAAGAGCATCATTATCCATGAGAGTCAACAAGAAAGAACTAGCCTATGGACTGACAAAGAACACCTTCAACAAGAAATATCTGTCACGCAACCTGAATCTCAAGCACTACACATCAGTCTTACGATCAGAAGCCCTGTTTGTCATGGAGTGTCTTTCCTTGAACCGAAGAGGTCTGCTAGAAAAATTGGAAATCAGAGAGAGGAGAATCCTCAGGAAGATTCTAGGCCCGGTAAAGGAAGATGGAGAATTCCGAAGGCGACATTACTCTGAGCTTTACGAACAAATTGAGAGGCTCTCTGACTGTGCAAGGAAAAGAAAGGTAGCTTTCTATGGCCACGTTGCATGATTGCATCCAAACCGACTAACCAACCGTCTGTCTGTTCACCCTCTGGCAAAACAAGAAGGTTCGTACCACTTGTTTGACAGAAACCGACTAGTATATTAAAGACCTGGGAATAATAGATCTCCAAAACATACAGTCTGTGAGACGCACCCTGAAGGAAGTCCGATCCGATTTCAGGAAAATCCCCGAAGTTAATGTACCCCGTGGACAGAAGAGAGAAAGGAGTTACACCAACAGAAGATGCGACAATACAGGGTAAAGATCAAAGCCCAACAGTTGAACAAGCGTGGTCCAAAATAGGCCTACTTATTCGAAACAAGAAGAAGATTATAAAACATAATTCCAAAACTTTGGCTCTTCCACCAATTAATAAGGTCATTGAAGAAGGATAATATCTATCGACGTTAAAAATGGTGTTTGTAATGCAACTACATGAAACATCTGACTGGCCATCAGGTGCAGAATTACTATAGACCTATATATCTTTAGTATCTACTTTTTCCAAAATATTCGAGAGTTTAATATTTTATGCTTTTTTCATTAAGGCTTTCTGTTGGAAAAGTTGGAATACTATGAATTTCGCGGAATTTTTTTTCTATATGTTTATGATAGTTTATAAGCGACCGACAATAATTTGCTAAAATTAACTCCACGCTTTCAAATAATAAAAATCTGTGATATATCAATATTTATACGACAGAGATCTGTCCTAAACCTTCTTCTATTTATTTTATTTATAAATGATCTTCCTGGGTAAATAGACGCTAAAACCATCTTGTTTGCTGACGATGCCACAATAGGGAATATGCGTGTTTTTCTTTATATTTTGAATTCACTGTTTACACCATTATAACATAGCAAAAAATATAAATGCTTAAAAATGCTGTAATTAAGTTTAAAAAAATATTTAAAATTGAGAAAAATTTAGCGTTGTTTAAACGCCGCCATTCTCGCGCGCTCTGTTGATGACGTCAATTACAACTGGCAGTTCTGTCCATTGTTTACTAAAGCTGCATTCATTTTTAACTTCACGTTTTTGACGTTTGTTGACCTAACCAAAAGACTGTAATGACAAACAAATGTAAAAAATACGGACTTGTTTACATGGTATGTAACTTTCGTTTTAACCAATGGTGTTGCGTTTTACAAATTTGAAATACCCTCGCTTAATTTGCACCTATATTTATTAATGTTAGGTATTTAAAAATATATTAATTACAAAAATAATGGTTTAGTTTGTCCGGTCAATAAATTTTCGGAAAAAAAATATTTGAACCAAATTTAAGTTTCATGCATATTCCCTATTGTGGTATGTGGGAATTCTGTGGACAAATTAAATGCAAAGGTACTGGAAAGTATAGTAAAGTGTCGTTCGGTAGTGGAAGAACTTTAGCAGGCAATTTTCAGATTGTTGTGGACAAGGAACCCTATAAAATATCTGACTTTGCAAGATTTCTTGGGGACTTAGTAGATGCAAGACTTACGTAATCGAATGAGGTACAATAGATTTATAAGTCGTCACCACCATATATAAAGATCTACGTGGTCGAACCACATCGAGTTGGAATGCAAGAAATTAGAAAAAGCTTATTTTATGTTATCTCAAATGAAAAAGTGTATGGACAGGTATAACAAGGTAAGTACCTTGTTAAACCTGTACAATGCTATTATTTATTCCCATCTATCTTTTAATATTTTATTATGGGGTTATTTCAAGGCAGATCAAAAGATCTTTATTGATTTCGTTATGCAGAAGAGAATTTTAGAACTAACACTTAACTTAAAGCGGGAAAAAAACGAACTAAGCAGGAACAAGCTTAGAATTCTGACAGGAGTCCTGACGGGACACTGCAGACTTAGGAAACATCTCAAGGCCCTAGGCCTAGAGGAGGATGACGGATGCAGGTTCTGTGGCTTAGCAGAGGAAACCCCCATACATCTGTTGATAGACTGCGGAGCATTACTCTGCAAGAGACAGATGTACCTTGGGGCTCACTGCTTGAACGCAGAGGAGCTGCAGGTCTTGAATCCCACCCAGATCCTGAAATTCCTAAGGGAATCAGGATTAGAGGAGGCGCTCTAAATGGGTAAGTACACCAACACTTGGAGGAGGAGGGTAGGGTACAATAGATCTATAAAGGTCGCAGTACAAGTCGTCACCACCATATCTACAATCTACAATCTAACTTAAAGCGACGACACAGCTGCATAAACTGTTTTAAGGACAGAAAATTGTTAATTCAGCCTATGATTTTCATTTATAAATGTCTATCGAACATCAGTAGTCTATAAACGTGAGTGTCGGTTGCAGATTATATTGAGAAAAATGTCGAATATAATCTGCCGCTGACACTCGCAAAGGTGAGTCGTAGTGTATAAAGATAGACTACGAGAAGGCCTTCGACTCCATAGGTTTAAGGGCCATTATGAAGGCATTATCGGAATCGGCTATAGATACGCAAATCTAATAAGTAACAGATTTGCAAAGGCCACATCAAAAATTAGACTACACACAGAAACGGAAAACTTCAGTATCGAAAGGGCCGTCAGACAATGTGACGCGCTGTCTCAAAAACTATTTACGGTAGTATTTCAATACATTATGAAAGAACTCGATTGGGACGACATGAGCATAAATATCCAAGGAGAAAGGTTGAATCATCTACGATTCGCAGATGATATTGTGATAATTACTGATAACCTCAGAGATGCCAAAGAAATGCTAGAACAACTCAAACATGCCTCAGAAAAAGTAGGGCAAAAATGAATATGTGAAAAACTAAAATACAGACAAACCTCGTCTTTGGCGGGACAATAAAGATCGACAATGCAACAATTGAAGCAGTTGACGCATACAAATACCTTGGACATACCATCAAAATTGGCAGAGATAATCAGACATGCAAAATTAAGAATAGGCTTAGGATGGACGGCCTTTGGAAAATTCAGATACATCCTAGGAGGTTAATATTCAATATGTTTAAAACGAAAAGTTTCGATTAATGCGTGATGCTTGTTATAACCTATGGAGTCTATACTTTAACGTTAACCAAGAAGACAGTGATTAAACTACGAATTGTCCAAAAGGCAATGGAACGATCGGTGGAGGGAGTGACCAGAAGGGACAGGAAGACAAATGAGTGATTAAGACAACTGGAGTTACAGACATAGTAGAACGCATAACTAACTTAAAATGGAACTGGGCAAGGCATCTCGCAAGAACCACTGATGACAGGTGGACAAAGAAAGTATTGACATGGTGACATGGATACAATACAAGATGGTGTGACGATATTAGACGCGTAGCCGGAAATTGGATCAACTTGGCACAGGACAGAAGGAAGTGGAAGAACGAGAGGGAGACCTATGTTCATCAGTGGACTCAGATGGGTTAAATGATGATGTTACATCAGAAACAATACTCATATTTACACTCTGCCTTCCAACATGCATACTTATAACACAGGAAATGGTAAATTATCACATAAGGAAAACAATAACGATTCGATTTTCTATCACCAGAAATAGTCACTTAATCATACAATAAGTTTAAAAATTCAATAAAGGGAAAACTAATAGCTGGGGCATTTTATGGAATTGGTATACCTCAAAAAATGAGTTGCTTAAACAATATACGAGGGGGATTCGTAAAATAAGGTTCCCATGATTTTTAATAATAGACACATAGACAGCTATGTTTTTGTTCTTAGTGTTATACATCATTTTAAAGCTTAAAACTTTGCTATTCTATGCAATTTTTCTATATAGTCGCTAATTTCTGTTCAAACACATTTGCAGACGATGCTCCAGTTATTCTATCCCCATGTTATAGAATTCTGTCGCCAATCCTTTGAGGAATCGAGTAACCTCTTCCTTCACTTTACGATCGGTATTGAAGCGTAAACCACCCAAGTGTTCCTTTAATTTTGGGAATCTCCGATCTTCAAGCAATATTCTCTCAACTTTTTCGACAATTCCGTCTGAAACTGATGGCCGCTCTGATTCCGCTCCTGTCTTGATCGTGGATTTCCGTGCGGCCTTCACTGAACTCTCTGCACCATTTGCGAACATGTTGAGCAGATATGCAATTTTCTCCATAAACTTCGATTAACTGACGATGAATGTCAATAGGTGAGATCCATTTTGCACTTAAAAAACGTATCACAGCTCGAATTTCGCATCTGGCGGTAACAGCGATAGGGAGCCCCATCTTCGTAGGCTGCTAGGCCGGCACGGAGCGATGTAGCGTGGCGGGAGAGATGAGAATAGAGAGATGGAGATTCGACAGTGTAAGACAAGTGTTTTACATTTGCAATACTCCCAGCACGTCGCATTATTTCTCAGCAGCATAGGGAACCTTATTTTACGAATCCCCCTCGTAATTAACCAAATAAAAATTTCTTGCAATTTATTATGTAGAGATTAAAAATTTTGGATGTATTCAAATGCATCGGCAAAATGAATCAAGTTTATTATTATTTATATTAATATTGTTAGAAATGAACAGACAAGATTAAATAAGACTTTACAGGACTAGTCAAGACCGTATACGACTGGACCAATTTGACACGACCAGAAAACCCTAGATAAGGCTAGACAAGAATAGATCAGACTAGATAAGACTGGACAAAACCAGACAAGATCAAAAAAGACTAGATAAGACCAAAAATTATCAGACAAGACTAGATAAGGCTAGATAAGACTAGAGATAAGACCAGATAAAACCAGGCAAGAGCTGACAAAAGCATGCAATACCAGACATCACCAGATTCGTCCAGTCAAGAACAGAACAGATCAGACAAAGCCAGACAGAACCAGATAGAAACGGACAGGACCTAACAAGACTAGACAGGACCCGACTGGACCAGATACGAATGGAGAATTCCAGATGAAACCAGACAAGGTCAGACAAGTCCAAACAAGACCGGACACGATCACACAAGACTAGACCAGACAGGACAAGGCAAGACTAAACCAGACCAGATAAGACCAGACAATACCAAGAAAGACCAGACAAGACTAGACAAATCCAGACGATTTAACAATACCCGACAAAATCAGACAAAACTGTAGAAATACATTTCTATAGTATAGACTACAATGCTAGTAATATAATAATATGTACCACTTGAACATCTTTGGTAAACAATGGCACGGTGCCTAGCACCTGGTAAGAGTGGGGTTGACAGGACTCCTTAGCCGTAGTGAAGGCAACCTGTCTAGGGGTGACAACCCCGAATAATAAGCCTCCCAAGCTAACAACTTGGGTAGTATCTTGGACGTGGCTCGCCACTGTCCCACGAAGAATATTCTTCAACTGAGCTTGAAGGAAAATTTCGCAAAATTCACTGCCCCAGGTGGTAACCAATCCACCGTCACCTATGGTAACGTTAGCGGGCCTTCAGATTCTAGAAAGTCAGCACCAACATGCTTTAAGGATGAGTCGGCCAAGATTCTTCGCAACATTTAATGCCAACTCACTGCTAAAAGTGGGCAAACTGAAACATTTGACTGATTCATAAACACGACACAACATAATACTGACAGCAGTACAGGAAACCAGATTTACGGGCGAACGAGTCCCTAGGCTACAGAATCCTCAAAGGGAAAGTGGGTCAGCGGGAGATGAAGAACGTAACCAACTTAGGTACAGGTTTTATAATCAGTCACAGGATACTGAAATCAGTCACCGATTTTACCACCTCGTGCACTCGTGTACCCACCCCCTCTCTCAAATGGGCAAACAAGGGCTACAGTATAGTCAATGTACATGCGCATAAGCGAACCAACCGCAACTAAAAGCGATTGGTGGATCTGTGTAGGACTTTTGGGTTGATTATGAAGTCTACAGCCTACAAACACTTGCCAAGGAAGCAGAAGACTTGGATTTCACCTAATACCAACCTAGGTGACTTCCAGATAGATCATGTGGTCATTTCACGAAAATCTCAAAAGGAAATACAAAACGTGGAGGTACTAAGAAGCGCCAATCTGGACTCAGACCACTACCTCTCAAATATCAAAATAAGACTCCAGCCTGGAAACACTAGATTACACAGAACCTTGAAAATGGTAAGATTTTACGTAGAGCGACTCAAGAGCAGTCAAGAAGTAAGTCAGAGACTGAACAATTCAGATCTACACAGCTGGGACCAACTGAAGGAGACTCTTGTCAAGGCGGCCAATGAACTCGCCCTTCTCGCTAGAAGAAGGAAGCATCCGTGGTGGACTGAAGACAGTGACAATACAATAGCCCAAAGACAGACAGCCTGTGTGAGGTGGAATTCTAAAAAGACCAAGGAAAATTAGCACATTTTTTTGCAACAAAGAAAGGTTACGGCCAAGATAATTCGAGGAACCAAACGAACTTTCATACAAAAAAAACTAACCCAAATCGAAGATAGCTTTACTAAGAATAACTCCAAAGATTTTTTTGGAACCTTCAAGCAGGCACTCAGCAAATAGGCTCCGACAAGCCTCCACTTCAGAGACTCACAAGGCAAACTGACTTATAACGATAAAGACAACTGCCACCTTTTGGCTCAGTACTTTAAAAATCTAATCAACTGTGACCCACCCAGCGAAGACTTCGACTATAAACAAACCACACCAAACCCGGACTCGCTGCCCCCTTCATTGGAACAAGTTGGCCAGATCATTCAACTTCTTAAGAATAATAAGGCAGCTGGAGAGGACTCTCTAGTTGCTAAACTGTGGAAAAGTGCTGGAAATAATGCCGTGCGCAAGCTAACCGAGATCAACCGAGACATCTGTTAAACAGAGAAATTACCACCCGATTGGTAATCTGCTCTGTTCTATCCGCTTCACAAAAAGGGAGATTTTACTGATCTAAACAACTACCGTGGAATTTCTCTCGTCCCGGTGACATGCAAGATTATCTTAAAGGCGTTACAAACAAGGCCAGAAAATCAGCTGGATAGTCAACTGAGAGAATACCAGGGGAGAGAATACCAAGGGGGCTTCAGGAATACCCGATCGTGTGTTGAACAGATCCTCAACCTTAAAACTGTACTTGCATACTCTAAGATGAGAAACCGCAAGTTGGTCGTCACCTTTTTTGATTTAAGGAAGGCTTATGATTCAATTGATAGAGAAACGCTTAACAAAATACTCAAGGAACTAGGGCTAGACAACGAAACCCGCAGACTCATTCTAGAAACTTTGACCAACACCCATTCCAAGGTTAAATTTAGAGGCGAGATTTCAGAAAGCTTGGAAATAAAAACTGGAGTGAGACAAGGAGATGGACTTTCCCCACTTCTCTTCAACTGTGTCCTTGAAAAGGCTATGAAAGAATGGCGCAAGAAACTTATCAATTTTTGTGCTTGGAGTGCTATCTATCTGGGACGTAAGAACGATGGACTGGTTGTAGATTGCCTGGCCTTGGCAGATGACATGGCACTGTTTGCTGATTCTCTTGAGATAGCAGCAATGCAGGTAAATTGCCTCAGAAAACAGGCTGCCCAAGTGGGTCTTCAAGTGTCGCTAGAAAAACAGAATTCTTCACAAACATCAGAGAAGCAAACATAGAGATGTTGCTGTAGCAAGGAAACATCAAGTGAGAAATTCAAATATCTCGGCGAATGGATTGAACTAGCCTATCGACTGACTAAGAACACTTACAACAAGAACTGCATGTCACGCAACCTAAAACTTAAGCACTACACATCAGTCTTACGACCAGAAGCCTTGTATGCCATGGAGTGTCTTTCGTTGAACTGTTGAACCGAAGAGGTCTGAGAGGTCTGATAGAGAAATTGGAAATCAGAGAGAGGAGAATCCTCAGGAAGATCCTAGACCCGGTAAAGGAAGTTGGGAAATTTCGAATTCAGCATAACTCTGAGCTCTACGAACATATTGAGGGGCTCTCTGACTGTGCAAGGAAAAGAGGGGTAGCTTTCTACGGCCACGTTGTAAGATTGCCTCCAAACCGAGTAACCAACCGTCTGTTCACATTCAGGCAAAACAAGAAGGTTCGTACCACTTGGTTGACAGAAACCGAAAAGGATATTAAAGAACTGGGAATAACAGATCTCCAAAACAGACAGTCTGTGAGACGCACCCTGAAGGAAGTCTGGGGATTTCAGGAAAAACCACGAAGGAAAGGTACCCCCTAGACAGAAGAAAGAAAGGAGTTACACCGACAGAAGATGGAACAATAGTGGGCAAAGATCAAAGCCCAACAGTTGAACAAGCGTAGTCCAAAGTAGGCCTATTGGAAAGAAGAAGACTACAATGCAAAATCATAGTACTATTAGATGATTTGATTTTTGCTCCTTTTATCCGGCTGGCGAATAGGGTTTATATGGTAAGATATTCTTTAATTAATCTACTTATTTTAATCCACAAAATAAGTATATTGGTAGCAGCCATAATGTTGAAGGTACACTTGTCGAATTGCCCGTCATGTATTCAGTCTGTTTTGCCAAATCACTATGGAGGAATATAGAATTCAATAACACGTGCAAATGATAAAATTGACCATTTTACGGTCACCATAATCGTTCTACCGAGAGGACTATTCGCAGCGTGATGGATAAATTTGAGTTCACTAGTTCAGGAAACAATAAACCAACACCAGTACAACGATGAAATGTAAGATCTGCCGAAGACATCGGCGCTGTCCGTGAGAGTGTAGGTTATATTATAAGTATATTCAGCGATGAAGCCAATTTCTGGATGAATGGATACGTCAATAAACAAAATTGTCGAATTTTGGAGGATATCAATCCAGATGAGATCCAAAAGCGTCCAATGCAACCGAAAAAGTCACTGTTTGATATGAAATTTGGGTTGGCGGCGTCATCGGTTTGTTGGAGAACGACGTTGGCCAGAACATCACAGTCAACGGCGAGCGCTATAGGTCGATGATTACCAACTTCTTTTGGCCTGAATTGGATAATATGAACACCAACGACATGTGATTTCAACAGGACGGCGCTAAGTACCGCACAGCTCTTGCCACATTGGACATTATGGCAGAGCGATTTGAGGGCATGGTCATCTCACGTGGAGGTGATGTGAACTGGCCACCGATATCGTGCGATTTATCCCTGTTAGATTTTTTCTTGAGGGGTTTTGTCAAGTCGCATGTCTATGCGAATAAGCTATAAACCACAACGGACCTCAAAGCCATCATAACTCATGCCATCGCCATCGGTCAAATTCAGCCTGGTTTATGCGGCAGGGTCATGGAAAATTGAACATTTCGGATGCGCGCCACCCAGCGACGCCGCAGCGGCTTTTGCAGTATATTATATTCCGTACATAATGGCATCGATAGGCCTTTCAAACAAATAAAAAAATATATAGGCAGTCAGGCACTGCCGACTGAAGTGAAAACTTTTGAAAAAAAAACAGCTTTAAAACTGGTTTTGAGGATTTATCAGTATGTTAATTAATCAAATTTGGTACATAGTTTGTTAGTATTGTTTTATGTAATTCTGGAACATAACTCACTTCTGAAGCAGAATGACTGTTAATGTCTAATTTGAATCCGGAATGTTTGGTTGATTCTGTGTTAATGGGTCAGCAAAATGAATTGGTAGCAATTATGGCACATTTCTTGCTGATAGGTCTGCAATTTGTGAGTTATGGAAATTATGACTTTTAAAAACATGCCTTATAACTGCTTTTGAAGATTTATCTGTATGTAAATTAATTTTTGTTTGGAATATTTTTTACGACGTTAATTTTTTCCTCCTTCTCAGCTGTGATTGTTCAATTTTTAGAAATTTCTGAATTAAATATTGCAAGAGTTTTTTTCTTATTCTTATCTCTATATCGCTGAATATTAATTTTATTTTTGAGTTTCCTTCCTTTGGAGAGAAAACGAGTACATTTGGTTGCCTAAAACTTTGATGGGTCTGATTCGTAATTTACCATGAATTCTTCGATACAATCCAGTAATCTGAACATTCCAATAGTCCGGCACTAGTATATCTACTAGTACATCATTTAAAAGTACTTACTCTTGTACTGCACACTGATTATAGGGGTTGATATTTCCTTAGGAGCGCTGCGTTCTGTCAACACTGCCAAAAACTATCCAATAATCCGGCACTTGTATATATACTATTAAATCCGGTAAAAGTACTTACTCTTGTACTGCACGCTTATTTTACGGGTTGTTATTTCCTTAGAAACGCTACGTTCTGTCAACACTGCCAAAAACTTTGACTATTAAGTTTGACGTTCAGAGCCAACTTTTAACATATGCGATGTGTTATATGATAGATGTGTTCTTTTGAACACATCTTTGAGTAATAGAATTTTTTTCTATAGACCCTCTATATACCCTCTACTCAAATGTCATTCAGCGCCGCTATAGAAGTTTTCACTTCAAGAAATTTCGATGATAGGTATCTTATACATACATTTTACAATAGTTTTTTTTAATACTATGAGAAATCCACGAATCCGCAGTATCATAACTATGATAAACAATAATAAAAATGTTATAGACATATCAAAGCTTGATTGCTGCTCATTATTTTTGGCCCAATCTGCAGGAGCCGTAGGAATTCTTTTAAAGCAATACAAGGTTTATGAGCGCTTTCTGTAATTTCTCCTAACTAAAACTATAATAAAATTAAAAACATTACATTTTTTTACGGAAAATTTTGTAATGATTTAGAGGCCCCACCTCAGAATCGAGGTAATTAGGTGGAGGTAAAGAAAATTAAGCCCAGAGTTAGTTAGTTTTCAGAAACAATAAAATTTTGTTGTTCAGATTTAATCATATTTTATTAAACCCCGAAAATAAGTGCTAAAAAGTGACCGACCAAGAATTATATGATGTTCTAATAAATTACATATTATAATAAAAAATGCGTATTATATTTTCTACCACTTAAAAAAATAAAATAAATGAATTTATAACTACTACAAACTGCGGGAACGTATTATACTCCGTATTTAGACCCAAAAAGTAAGCACATAACTGCGGGATCGTCGCCGTCGGCATACCGCACAGCGGACACGACTTGTAGAAAAGCACTCTGCAAGGGTTAATCAAAACTAAGGCTAATCAAAACTATTACTCTTATTTCTACATTTCACTAACTAAATCTAGTTTTACACAATAAGCTTAGAAAAGACACAAAACGTCTTTTCAAAGAGGTCATCATTACAAAACTTAAAAATATTTAGAAATAGAACAAATGTCCAGTACAAGTGTAGATAATCATAAAAATAAAATGATTTTCTTTTTATAGGTTGAATTGAAGAAACAGACGGAGGATGGAGACAAGAGTAACTATCAACCAAATGGCGAATTCGATCTGTTAAGCTTTTACGCTGTAAAACGCATTCAGTTTTATTCGTGTTGCCCGGAACCTTATCCCGATATCACTTACACTATAAAGCTACGGCGACGTCCAATGTTCTACGTTTTCAACTTGATTTTACCCTGTATACTCATCAACTGCATTGGTAAGATTATCAACTTTACTATCCGGAATAATTAAATAACATGTAATTAAACCGCTAAACTAATCCAAATTGGATTGTGGAATAAAAAAAAATTATTGATTTTCTTATGTATTTTGAAATGTTATTGAAAATAATTCGGATGTGCGATGCGAAAAAGTTAAAAAATAGTTCAATTAATTATAAACAATTTAAAAGTGATAACATTTTGAAAATAATCACGTGAGTTCAAAAGCGCCTTCATTCATTCACAAACTTCAATTCATTCTAACATTAAAACATAAACATTCTTTATAAAATCGTCGTTTTAGCATTTTTTGAGGAGTTCCTTTTGTGGTACTCCTAGACGATGGTACGAAACAAGCACGATAACTTTTAATATTTCACTTTTAATATTTGACATGTCTACTACAGCTACTGTATCAACAAAATCAGGCGCGGGTAGAAATAACCCATTTTACGTCACAACGCGACTGGCCTGTTTTCGGTGCCGAGTTTAAAAAAATATTTTCAATTTGTTATAACTTTTTAATTACAACGAAAAAAAGAAAACAAAAACGAGTTTTGTTATAAAACTTATATATGAGCTTTCGATTTATGACAAAAAAAATGATTCAAATACCCAATTGTTATTTAATAGATATTTTAATAGTATAGCACCCATAGGTAAAGAATTAAACATTTACTGTATTTTGTTCTTTAAAATTTTTATTTTTATTATTATAATGAGATGTTTTGCGGCGACATGTTAATTAAATTGTTTTTCGAGCTGTAAGCATGTAGATAATTATATAAGTGAAAGTAATTTGATACATTTATATGAAAGTAAAGTAAACAAGGCACATGTACGTTAATTAATTATATTTTAAATGGAAACGTCGAGGCCAGAAAAGACTATATAATAGATAACATAAATCTCGTGTAATTTTCTCTTTAACTCACATATGAGTAATTACAATCAATTATAATTAATTCACTTTAAAATTATTTCAATATCTTAACTTTTTGAATAGAATTTCCGTACATTTGAATTTCCGCAAAATCTCTAATATTTGAAATTTAGTAAGTATTAATACATTGAAATCATTTAGAATTTGCCTATTTAACCGTCTGTCACAAACTTACTAATTACAACCGGGCAACATTCATGAACTCAACTTTATATTGCCATAAACATTTATTAATTAATATACTGTACGAAGTTTATTATCCGCATTTCCAGCGCTGTTGGTGTTCTACGTGCCATCAGAATCCGGCGAGAAAGTGACGTTGGGAATCAGTGCACTGCTTTCAATGACGGTGTTCCTAATGACGATCAGGGAGACGCTGCCGCCAACCGAGAAAACCCCGTTAATCAGTAAGCACACGTGAAACTGTTTTGTTTTGTTTAATAATCGATGTCAAAAACTAATTTCGTATGTACTTCAGAGGGAGGAGGAACATTAAAAGGGTTTCGCACTTTGCACAAGTGCTCCGCCAAGAAACTCGCACAAGAAATCCTTCCCGTTTTTTATTTACTGTTTAGATTTAGTGCATAGTGTTTAAATAATAAACAGCGTAGTATGTTCTTCTACTTAAATTGAGAGATAATTAAATGTTTAATTTGAAGCATCTGGCTCATTAATAAATATATGCGTTATGAAATTTATTATTAACGTGATATGCGATACATATGTGCAAATCGCACATACTAGCGTAGTTTTACGCTAGTGTCGTTGCTATAATACCCAAACAAATCCTAAAAATATTTTGTCTGTTTTATTATAGGGTTGATACTGTAATCACCCGAACCGTTTTCCAGAAATATTTTCGTGGAATATTTCACAACAGGGTCATTACAGTAATCGTCGAACAGATGCTAAAAGATTTAATATTTGTGTTTTATGGTAGGATTGATTATAATCTTCGAAAGGTTTCTAAAAGATTTAATATTTGTGTTTTATGATAGGATTAATATTACAATTTTCAAACGATACAAATCTAAGAAAGATTAGTTTGCGACAGCAGAGAAGAAAAACAATCCCCAATGAAACGGGTCCAGATACGTGAAGGACCATATAAAAACACTCACCACCGAAACACAGTCAGTTAACCGGCAGAGTTCGATATAGCAGTTCACCGAGTTCAGTTCAACAAGTCCATCAAGTTCAGTTCACCGGAACAGTTCACCCAAGCCGCAGTCACGCCAATAAGTTTATAGTAGGTTACAGCTCCGGCAATGTTATATGATTATAGTGTTATTTAGTGTCATTTAATTATTGTAAATATATTTCCTCTTATTACAAAACGTGAGTGATAAATTTATTCCTTTGATGAGTGAGTGATAAATTTATTCCTATAAATTTAACACCTATCACCCACAAATTGGTGACCCCGACGTGATCTACAAGAGGAATCCGGTCATATACAAATTGGTCGTCGTGATCGATAAGAGAAACCTAGACACGCCAATGTGGAAGAAACCGCGCCCGAAGTTTGCCGCATCGTCGGAAAGTTACCTTCATTCTGGCCTCAGAAACCTGAATGTTGGTTTCATCGCGTAGAAGCCATGTTCAAAACCAGCGGAATCACAAGTGAAGGTACGAAATATAACCACCTCATCGCCTCGCTGGAGCAAGAATACAGCGCATAAATTGAAGATTTATTGGACAACCCGGCCACCGACGGAAAATACGAACTGGTGAAGAGAACCCTGATAGAACGACTGTCCGCGTCGAGTAGTAGGAAGGTTCGACAATTGCTCGAAAACGTCTACATCGGTGACCAAACTCTGTCACAGCTGTTACGCCAGATGAAATCCCTCACCGGAGGCCAAATCACGGACGATTTCAAGACCATGTAAATGGAAAGGCTGCCTACGTCAACGCAACGCGTGTTAGCCGTCTCGCTGGACAGAGCCGTCGAGGAACTCGCGACCATGGCCGACCGCGTTCACGAAATCTACTCGTTCCCCAGAGAGATAGCACCAGTGAGCCAAGTTCCCGATTGGCAAAAAGTGTTGGACACGCTTTCTAGCTTATCCCTGAGAGTGGACGAGCTTTCACGAGGCAAAACATGCTGAGGACATCCACAAGGAAATCCGCGGAACCGCAACAGGTCCCGAAAACGCAGCCGCAGTAACAACAGGTTAGGAGCGGATCAGTGCTGGTACTACGAGACCTTCGGCAGCGCAGCAACCAAGTGCAAACCACCATGCAGTTACAGGGCTTCGGGAAACGGACAGAACCATCATTGACCGCGGCGGTCCATGATGGATCAGAATCTTGTCGTCTTTACGTCACCGACAAAGAAACGACGATAGCCTTTCTTGTCGACACCGGCGCAGATCTATGCGTGTTCCCACGATCACGGTTAAGTGGTCGCCACAGAGAATCGGATTACGAGCTCTTCACAGCCAACGGCACGCCGATCGCCACCTACGGGACAATGCCGTTAACACTCAACTTACGTCTCCGCCGCAATTTCAATTGGAACTTCGTAATAGCGGACATGGAAAGATCAATAATAGGAGTCGATTTCTTGGCACACTACGGACTCCTGGTGGACCCACGGAACAAACGCTTGGTCGACAATACCACCTCCCTTACCACGTATGGTCAAGAGGTACGCGAGGAAATCCAGTCCATTCGAACGGTCCACGGGGATTCAGGATATCACCGTCTTCTAACCGAGTACCCCGATCTCTGCAGGCCACCAGGATTCCACCGTGAAGTAAATCACGCTGTAACACATCACATACGGACCACACCGGGTCTGCCAGTATATTGCCGCCCACGAAGATTGGCGCCCGACCGATTGAAGCTAGCCAAGGCCGAATTCAATCAAATGCTACAAACAGGGTATAATTCGACCGTCGTAAAGCCCATGGGCGTCTGTACTACACATAGTATCAAAAAAGGACAACGGATTACGCCCGTGTGGCGACTATCGCGCGCTGAACGCACGGACCATCCCAGACAGATACGCCGTGAGGCAAATCGAGGACCTCTCGCAATCATTGGCCGGATAAAAAATCTTTACGACACTCGATTTGGTACGAGCCTACCACCAGATCCCGATAAAACAGGACCACATCCCGAAATCAGCAATAACAACACCGTTTGGTTTATTCTAGTTCCTACGGACACCATTCGGATTAAGAAACGCGGCGCAGACCTTCCAACGTGTTATCGACGAGGTCCTGCGCGGTCTAGAATTTTTCTTTGCGTACATCGACGACATCCTCATCGCTTCCAAGAACGAAGCCGAACATCTTGAGCACCTGCGAATCGTTTTCTCGAGATTAAACGATTACGGAATCATCATAAACCCCGGAAAATTCATCTTCGGAAAACATGAAGTCCAATTTCTTGGATACGTGGTTAGCGAGGAAGGAACACGACCACTGGATGACAAGGTGAAAGCTATTCAAACATTTCCAATACCAAGGACGATAAAGGAGCTTCGCTGATTTCTTGGAATGATAAACTTCTATAGACGTTTCATCCCAAACGCGGCCGCCTATCAACAACCCTTAAATGGATTATTAAAGGGCCCGAAAATAACGCTCCCATCACTTTATCGGAAAACGCCCAACAAGCCATGAAGGACGCGTTAGCCAACGCCCCAATGCTCGCACATCCAACAATGGGAACGCCAATTTCGATAAATGTCGATGCTTCCGACTATGCTATGTTAGTCGTTCTGTAACAACGTTTAAATAACGCTTCGTCACCACTTGCATATTTCACCAAAGCCTTATCAACAGCCCAGCAGAAGTACAGTGCTTACGATCGATAATTGCTCGCGGTATACGCTGCCGTCAAACGTTTCCGACATTTTGTCGAAGGACGATCCTTGACCATATTCACGGACCACAAACCGTTGTCGTTCGCCTTCAGACCGAAGCCAGAGAAGTGTTCGCCGCGGCAGTTTCGATATCTAGATTTCATCGGACAATGGACAACCGACATCCGTCACGTCTCAGGAGAGGCAATATCAGTAGCAGTCAAACTCGAAGATCTCGCCAACGCTGAAGAAACGGACCACGAGTTACAAGAGTTACTGGAATGCAACAACCATTCTCTACAACTACACAAAATTAAGTGACCGGATACGGAAGTAGAGATTTACTGCGACATATCGCCAATAACAAATCACCCATACGTCCCGCAGCAAATACGTCGGAGCGTATTCAACAGTTTGCACGGATTTGCGCCACCCTGGAATACGAGCATCGCAAAAGCTATGTACTCAGCGGTATGTATGGGCAGCCATATCAAAGGACTGCAGAGAATGGGCCAAGATCTGTATCCTTTGCCAGCGCTCAAAAATATCTCGTCACGTAACCACATCCGTCAGTGCATTCAAGAATACAGAAGATAGATTGGAACACATCCACATAGATATTATAAGGCCGTTACCCACATCCCGTGGAGCCAAGTACTGGTTACTCTACTGCCTCACCTGCGTAGATCGATTCACGCGATGGCCGGAAGCCATACCTATGGCAGACATAACCGCCGATACCGTGGCAAGATCCCTAGTCGATCCCTAGTGATGGATTTCACGTTTCGGAGTTCCGTCCAAAATTACATCTGATCAAGGAAGACAGTTCGAGTCCCACCTGTTCAAAGAACTGATGAGGCTAATAGGTACGACACACCTGAGAACGACAGCCTACCACCCAACAGCTAACGGCATGGTAGAAAGTCCACCGTCAGCTAAAGGCAGCAATAAAATACCACGAAACGAACAGATGGGCGGATGTACTTCCCATGGTGTTATTGGGCATTCGAACAGCAGTCAAAGAAGACTTAGAAGCAGCACCAGCAGAGTTAGTATACGGTGCGACAATACGCCTACCGGGAGATTTCTTCCGAACTAACAAGCCAACGCAGCAAGAAAGCGACGCGGACTTCATTACGCAATTGCGGGATATAATTCGACTAATTTAACCCGTAGCAGCGTCACGCCACGGGAACAGAAAGACATTTGTGTTCAAGGACCTGACGACAACGCCTTACGTCTTCCTACGAAACGACGCGGTCATAGAACCGCTCCAGCCACCATACGACGGTCCCTTCGAGATCATCAAAAGACACTGGCAAGGGGGTGATGTAGCAGCAACGCGCCTTTCCGAAGAAGGCTTTACAAAGAAATTAGTTTTGCGCTAGGGTCATTGCTATATTACCCAAATAAATCCTAAAAATATTTTGTCTGTTTTATTATAGGGTTAATACTGTAAGTACCCGAACGGTTTTTCAGAAATATTTTCGTGGAATATAACAGGGTCATTACAGTAATCGTCGAACAAATGCTAAAAGATTTAATATTTGTGTTTTATGATAGGATTAATATTACAATTTTCTAACGATACAAATCTAAGAAAGATTAGTTTGCGACAGCAGAGAAGAAAAACAATCCCCAATGAAACGGGTCCAGATTTCCAATTTCTCTATTAGATCCCTTCGGTTCAAGGAAAGACACTCCATGGCATATAGGGCTTCTAGTCGTAAGACTGATGTGTAGTGCTTAAGTTTCAGGTTGCGTGATAGGTATTTCTTATTGAAAGTGTTCTTAGTCAGCAGATAGGCTAGTTCTAACCTGCTGACTCTCTTGGATAATGATACTCTTTCTGATAAGTTGGTTTCAATCCATTCTCCGAGATAATTAAATTTCTCAGTCCTCTTGATGTTTCCCTGTTCTAGAAACTTTTCTCTGTTTGCTTCTCTAATGTTGGTGAAAAATTCTGTTTTCTCCAGCGACACTTGAAGACTCACTTTGGCGGCCTGTTTTCTGAGACAGTTTACCTGCATTGTTGCCATCTCAAGAGAATCAGCAAACAGTGCCATGTCATCTGCAAAGGCCAGGCAATCTACAACCAGTCCATCGTTCTTACGTTCCAGGTAGATACCACTCTGAGCACCCAAATTGTTCAGTTCCTTGCGCCATTCTCTCAAAACCTTTTCATGGACACAGTTGAGGAGAAGTGGGGAAAGTCTATCTCCTTGTCTCACTCCAGTTTTTATTTCGAAGCTTTCTGAAATCTCGTCTCTAAATTTAACCTTGGAATGGGTGGCACGATTATTATTAAACAATTTATTTTTTGATTAACATTTTTTCATTAAACAAACTACAAAATAAACCATACAAAATCGTATTTATTTTCATACTAGTACTAGATTAGCCTAGTCAACCCAAATAAACGATACCGTATTTGAAAATTTCTATCTAGAAATTAATTATCTCAATTAGAAGTTATTACATTTCAAGATATATTCACTACGTAGCAAACACTACGTATCTCTGATTTTATTATATCATGAATATGCCTTAGCGATATTATAGGTAAGTAAACAAAACATTTCAAAACCATTTTTATGTAAGTAGTTTGTAAGTTTTTATGTAAGTGTATTGACATCAAAAGAGACACCGATGCAATGTAGGACATCCTGGAAGTATCACGATCAAAACGCTTACGATCGGAAATCAATTTACATGCCTCTATTAGATTCCGTTATTAATGATTTGAGTCTCCGGAGGTACTCGACCAATTTCAGTTGGGAGTTTTTCTACCTAAACCAAATGTTAGTGTCAGGGACTGGGATATCGATATCGAGGCAATAAAAAAAATGTTCCAGATGTACAGGCTATTCATTAACGATAATGAATCAACTGTTATAAATGGATGCAACCGACTCTAAATGCAACCAAAATTTGTACCCTAACATAAATTTTCTCACAAAATTTTCTTACACATACGAGCAACTCTCCCGCTCAGCGTAGCTACCGCAGAGAAGTCGTTTTCTACTATTCGCAGTGTAAAATCTTGGTTGCGTGTCCCAATGGCACCGGAAAGGTTATCCGCGCTAGCTCTCCTAAATATACACAAAGATGTGAACCTGGATATCGATGAAATTATGTTTTCGCGAAAAATAAACGTAAGCTTGAATTTGTAATTTAAGTAAGTACTTAAATGAAATTATTTAATGTAGAATCTATATTAGCGTCTAATTTAATTTGATATACTTTGAAGCTGTAAAAATTTCATCAAAAAAATTTGTTTTTTTTCCGTGAAATTTCCGTGAGCGAGCAAAGTAACATTTTACAGGTTTATTAATATACTAGTGTTCGCCCCACGACTTTTCCCACGTGGAACTATACACAATGTAGGAAATCTTGGTCAGGACGTCATATATTTTGAAAACATCTCCTTTGTAGGAATGGACTCTATCGATCATGAGCGAGTTCATACTCCGACTCGCATTTGGTCGATTTTCGGGTGGCTGTGACCACAACCATTTTTGAGGGCTGGATCGCCATACCCAAAAGTTTTACCGATACTGAAACAGGCGCGGTCAGTATCGGTGAAAATTGTGGGTATGGCGATTACTACTATACTAATTTATGGCGATTACTACTATTCAAACATTTTAACAAATTCATAAATGATTTTAATCATTTAATATGAAATGTCACGGAACGCCAACTGATTGTGAGTCACAAATAAATTAAATAATATGATCACTGACGTTGATGTACTGATGTACATGAATAAACCTTTAAGCTACGACTATTTATATATAATATTTAATTATTCTTATATTAGTGTAGGAATGGAGAAAGTTCTCGATAGCTCGATTTATGAATTAAATTATGATCTGACATATAGATAATATGAGTATTCTTTTATTTCGCTATCAAGATAGATTTATAATTGCCATCGTGACACAAACAAAAGTGTTGTGTGTTTTATTCGCCCGGAGTGGCGATAAATCGTGAAATCTGTTTCGCGGAGAGATTTCATCAGAAAAATCATTTTTTTGTGTTTGCTGTATGTGTAAACCGGATTTAATGAAAAATGCGGTATAAATCATACGGAACAAATTCAAATCTCCGAATAGACAAAGTTATCGCCAATGGAATTGAAATCGAAAGAAGAAATTTTAATTGCGATTTGAATATTTTTCTTCAACACGACAGTCAATTGGATTAAAAATTGTTATGATTAAAATAGAATGATAAACATTTTTTTAATTTAATATGACACAATTAAAAAATGTAATCATGTTCACAATATTTATACCAGGTAATAAATAATTTACTCGATTCCCAGAAATTTATATGCAAATTATTAATAAATGAGACGTTTATTTTGAAGGTGAGAAATAAGTCCTTTTATATTTCATATATTTAGAATTTTAGATTTTGGACAGTTATTTCGTAAAATACGATACTAAAAGGTTTCCCAGAACTGAAATTCACCAACGTCTTTGATTTGAAATAGTGTAAATATGAAGTAGAATCAATATGAATTTTGAAATACCTTACATTTTCATAAAGAGAACTGTTCAAAATAATGATTCCACGAACTGAAATCTTTGAAACTTTGTATTAAGAACAATGTGTGAACAATTACGAACTTTGCATTAAGAACCCTGTATTATTGAATGAATAAAACAATCATAAAATAAACTCAGGTACAAAACCAACAAAAATATGTACAGATGTGCTTCGGGCATTTATCGTATACTTTTGTAATTCTGAGCAAATGTAATTGAAGAAATTTTGTCAAGCGTGATTTTATATTGTGCTACTGTTTCAACTTTCAATAATTGAACATTTCTAATAACAAAGCTTGTAATATTTTCAAATTAATTAGAACTTTTCTTTGTATTTTCTTGAAATACATGTAAAAAAATTTAATTAAAATACAAATCTCCATAGAAATTTCATGTTTATAATGAAATAATATACTTCATATAGTCGCAAAAAAAATTAACACATTAATAAGTAAATTATTGTATATGAAGGATGACATTATTATAATGGTGTGTGGAAGTCTAATGTAAAATAAATAAAAAAAGTGGAGTTTTATTATTAAACGATTTATGCAGTATTTTGTAATAGCTTATATTTTGGGTTATTTCACACTTTGCAAGCGATCAATTTATTGTTTTTTCTCCAGTAGCATCGGACCTCTATTAAACGATTTATGTTTATTGTTACTAAGGCAACAACTCGCATCACTAAACAAAAAACATAGACGTATTAAAAATAAATTTTCTGACGTATAATAAAATTGAATTAATTTTTAGGGTTCCGTACCGAAAACGGAACCCTTATAGGATCACTTTGTTGTCCGTCTGTCTGTCTGTCTGTCTGTCTGTCTGTCTGTCTGTCTGTCTGTCTGTCTATCTGTCCGTCTGTCTGTCAAGACCATTTTTCTCAGGAACGCGAAGAGGTAATAAGTTGAAATTTGTATCAAATACTCGGGTCTGCGGTCTCTTTCAGCTGTGAAAAAATCAAACTTGTAAGTCAACGCGATCAAAAGATATGACCGTTTATGTCGCATATTTTGCGATTTCACAAGGGAATCAAAACGTATAGGGTACTTCCCGTTAACCTAAAATCATGAAATTTGGCAAGAAGCGGTGTCTTACAGCACATGTAAACGGAAAAATCTGAAAACCGTAAATATGTAGTTTAATTACAAGAAAAATGCGAATTTACTATTAGAAACTTATGAAAATACACTAATGTTGTCGTAGTGGTATTTTTAGGCTCCAGAAGCATATGGGTTGCAAACAGTTAAGTCCTCCTCAGTTAGGTCCGATGGTTAAAAAGTTGTCACCAAGCTGTTTATTCTGAATTTTCTTTGTTTATATTCGTTATGCATTTCATCACGTACGCTCTTTATACATAATATATACAGGGTATTTATTATGTCTAAATTTTGCATGTTTATAACCGACATGCGACATACTCAAGTCCCGTAACATCCTGTATATATTATATTTCGTCTAATTTTTGTTTATAATCTACATATACTTAAATCACGTACGCCCTATATTTTTTGGTAGTCAATTGCCCAAAAGCAGTCAATTGAACAACTGAATGTTAAGAGTATCGAAATAGATCTAGATATAGTTAATATATTAGTAATTATATTATTAATTTAAGTTAGTGAATAAGTGTAAAATTAAAATAAAGTTTTCTTTTTATAAGTTTAAAAATATTCGCGTTATTTAAAAAAATACCCTAAATACCTTTATACAGGGTATATAGGTATACAGGCAAAATTGAGCAGTAAAAACAAATAGTGAAGTTTCAGAACCCCTAAACACTCATAGTGAATGGGGGATGTATGGAAATAAAATATAGGATAGAATTCCATCGTACGACAGCGACATCTTGAGGTTATGCTTGCAGCGGTACTAAGATGGTCGTGATTTCAGGAGGGCGACTTGTCAAGTTAACTGAATGTGCTTGCTACGTCCTCCACAAAAAAAGATACCTTACTTACAAGTTTGTACGGAACCCTCGGTGCGCGAGTCACAACTCGCACTTGGCCGGTTTTATTTCTTTTTTTGAAACAAGAAGTCTCGACCTCTCAGTCTGGATTTATCTGGCTCTAATATAAATTAACCTAATCATAACCTAATCTATATTAAATCTAGGTTTAACCTAGATTACATCGACAACGACCAAATAGTATTCCCGTTGCGCGTTTTTACTAGTTAGGAATTTTTGCCACGAACTACATATTCAAACCATAATATCAAATAGTCTAAACTCCAGAGGAGCTGCTACAGGCAGAGGAGCAGCTGCGTCTGTCTTCCATGTTAGGAGCGGTTGAATAGACACACTGGAACTGACAATCCCAGTTTTAACCTCGAAATGGCCCAAAAAGCCATTCCCCCCCCCCCCCTGAATCTCAAACAACTATGCATTATGTCAATTTCTCTGAATGGAAACAACAACAGAGGCGGAATGAGACCTAAGGATTCTGCAGAGCCTGAAACATCATGTCGTTCAAGAAAGTCAAAATCCCCTAAACCAAAGAAAAACATACATTTCTTTGGAACTTTAAATATTAACTCGCTCTTGAACTGAAGCAGCTCACTAATGTTTTGAAGAAAGTGGAGATACTATTAGGAAGAGAAGGGTAAGCTTCTATACCAATTTGAAAAGAATGAACGATGAAAGGCTGACCTAGAAAATATTCATGGTTTTTGACAAAAACCCCAGAAAACAAATCAGGGCCGGCACGTCAAAATATGCCGCATAAGGCGAATACGACTTTCGAGATAACTTATCCCAACGTGCCATTTAAACTTTTAGGGGTTGTGGTTCCATCGCGAAGTGATTTAGCTATAAATTTTCTTGTAAAAGGTGTCCCCTTCACCAGCAAAATTGACGTGTCCGAGCGTTTTTTGAGAAACCATCTTCAACTATCCGAAAATCCCTCTGTTCAGTTTTCAGTGGCCCACTTTGTTTTCAGTTGACTCCATCCAGGTGTGTCATACCTGTTGTTAATATATTCGCACAATTTGTAATTCATTAGACAAATTTAAGGGTTCTAAAAATTCTCATTGAAAGACTGCTTTCAAAATCTGCATTTACTTCCGTTTAGCTATTTCTTTAGCTTTACAGAGCATTTATTTGCTCAAAACTATTTATACGAAAATCCATTAGAAAAAAATTACTTTTTTTAATTTAAATTTTTTATTTTAAATTTAATATTTTAACACATTCTGATAAAATCATATTTAGGCTTATAATATGCCGCCCTAAAAATATGGCGCCGTAAGGCGATCGCCTGTCCGACCAGGCGCACGTGCCGGCACTGACCCAAATCACATGGTTCAAAGAAGTCAAAGCATACTTAGTGGACGTGGGTGAAAAGAAGGCATAACAAAAAGGGATGAGATGAGAGATTAAATTCTCAATTTTGAAGGATTTGAGGTGAAGAAGAGAAAAACTGGAGGAACAGTGTGAACAGCAAAGAGAGAGGATGAAGATATATTGACAAAAGAGAAAAGAGGATGAATGAAATAGGAGAAATGTACATTGAACAATAGTTGTTTTACGCGGTCCCTAGACGGCCAAGATCGAAAAAAAAAATAGGTGCATCAAATAGCATTATTTTGCTATTTGATGCACCTATTTTTTTTTTCGATCTTGGCCGTCTAGGGTTTGGATATTTCCAATGAAACTTTAATTTATTGGTCCTTTGTACTAACCCACTCTTTATAAATTTCTTCAGTGTTAATTGTTTGCACATTTGATAAATTAATGTAATTTTATTCTCGTCAGATCACCAAGGTGTGCATAGGTTTGTTTCTCTTAAGAGTCGCATGTACATCGGCATGTCCAAAGTGATGTACGACAGAACCCACCCGGCGCGGCGTTGTATGGCGCTATAGGTCTGTTTGCTGTTCATAGTATTATGTTGCTGGTTACAATAATATATTAATTAATCTAATATCCTTAATTTCGAAGCCGTGTGCGCGGTAAATAAATTTGTCTGCGCAAATTTCAAAATGTCACGAAAACTACTGCGCATCCGCGCAACCGCGCAGCTTACAGGGAACATTGCGACACTAGTATCATAAATCCTTTTAAATCTGAATTATTTTATTATAAACAGAGAATTTCTATAGAAATTGGGATTATTTTGGCATTTTTGACATTATTCTTTATTTTTGGGTAGCGATGTCTTTAATGTTATTCATTTTGTATAATGATGTCTAGTAGTTTACTTCACATTTCGAAAATTGTGTAGGCACAGTCAGTAATTTTCGATGGTCTTTCGAGGTCACAACTTTTTATGATTTCTCCAGAACAATTCATCCGATTTAAACGAGGTTCGTTTTCAACTATGCATAAAGAATGCCTCCAAATATTAGTGGAATGGGCTCACTCGGAATAGTTAAAAAAACTGGAAAAAAATTACACAGATTGGAGTTTTTCGTAAACAATCTGTAAAACACAAATAAGGTAAACTGCTAGAACAGAAGTGAATACTTTGCGTAATTTAAGTTAGGAACAGAATTGAAGTTTATCGCTGCATGTAGGAATTTGCCTTGAGTCGGTAAAAACAATTTTAATAAATGATTGACTCTTTCGGGCTTACAAATGGCAAAAAACCCAAAGACTTCTTCCAATAGACCTCAACTTACGTTTAGAATTCAGTCAATGGATTTTGGGCAGAGGGTATAATTTTATCAACAAAATAATTATGAGTGACGAAGAACATTTTCAATAGCATGGGGAGAGGAACAGCCAAAATTTACTTTACTGGTCTTAGACCAGGCGCTGGATGGGGTTGAATGTGCAAAATATGAGGACCTTCTTTTTTATATGGCATCTCCTTTCAGGAGGTTTGCAATCATCGCTATCTTCATCTTGGAAGCGGTAGCTCGGAATAACTCTTGGGATGTGGTATCATACCACTCTCTCAGGTTACGCAGCCAGGAGTATCTGCGTCTACCTACCACTGTTCCGTTTGCCTTGTATTATCAGTTGAAGCAACTCATACTTTTCTCCTCTGGATATATGGCCTAGATATTGTAGCTTCCTTCTTTTTATTGTTTGTATGATGTCTCGTTGCTTTTTCACGTGTTCCATTACTCTAGTGTTCGTCACTTTGTCCGTCCATGGTATTTTAAGCATTCGTCTATAACACCACATCTCAAAGGCTTCTAGCTTTTTCATTTGTGGTTGTTTCAAGTCCATGCTTGCATTCCATATAGTAGAATGGAAAACACGTGGCCTCTTAGTACTTTTGTACTTAGATCAAGTTTTACTTGTCTACCACAAAGAATCACCCGCATTTTAAGAAATGTGCTTCTGGCCATTTCAATTCTGGTTTTAATTTCTAGGGTTTGGTCTATTGTATTGGTTATCCATGTACCAAGGTATTTATATTTAGTTGCCTATTCTATACGTGTGTTATCGATGTATAAGTCTTGATATTGTGTTCTGCTTTTTGTTATGACCATTTACTTCGTCTTTTTCAGATTCATCTTGAGACCGTATTGTATACCGATGTCGTTTAGCTTGTTTGTTAAGCTCTGGAGATCTGCAAGATTCTCTGCTATAATAACAGTATCATCGGCATACCTCAAGTTGTTAATCGTCTGACCATTTATTGTGATTCCAGAGTGTTCTTCACTTAGCGCCTCTCTGAATATCTCTTCGGAGTATAGATTAAACAGCATTGGAGAAAGTAACAAACTTGTCGTACTCCTTTTGGTATCTGTATTTCGTCAGATTCGTCGTTGTCTACTTTTATCGTATATGATTAGTTAAAGTAAAGTGATTCAATAATCTGAATGTCTCGCGAGTCGATGTTTCGTTTTATCAGTAGATCTATTAGAATATCATACATTATCAAAGGCCTTTTCATAGTCTATGAAGCATACGTGTATATCTAGGTTCATGTCTAAACATCTTTGCGTTAATACATTAAAACTGAATAATGCCTCCCTTGTACTAAAACCATTCCTGAAACCAAGTTGAGTATTTATTACCTATGTCATTTTCTAGCTTGTTGTATAGTCTCTTTTGAATGACTTTGAGAAATGCTTCCAGTGTATGACTCATTAGACTAATAGTCCTATAGTCACTACACTCTCTGGCATTTGTTTTTTTTTTTGGTAAAGTTATGAAGGTAGATTTTATCCATTGTCTAGGTATGATTCCGGTTCTGTATATTGTATTAAATAGATCTTCTATAATATCGAGCTGGTCCTCATTTATTAGTTTTAATAGTTCGCTTGGTATTTCGTCTGGTCCCACTGCTTTTCCGCTTTTTAATATATTTATTGCAGAGAGAACTTCTTTCAATATGTTTGGTCCTTCTGTCATATTCTGCTTGGTTCTAGTACTTCCTGTGTCATGAAATAGTTCATCTATATATTCTTTCCACCTTATTAGTTTTAGAAGTATAGTAATCCTTTTATTAGTTAGATAAACAGATAGTGAGGTGAATTTTTGTTTTTGTCGTTGTGAAAAGAGTGCGAGGAATTGCTATTTTTGGTTGCTTTATATATTTTTTGTTTTTGTTTTTGTGGGGCTTGTGTTTGTTTTTTTTTTCTTTTGCCTTATCTCTTAATTTTTACCACAGTTTTAGAAAGGATTAATTGGTTGTTTTATTTAATTTTTGTTAACTATGAATGTAAGCACTTTTGTTTCTTTGTTAGGTTAAAAATTATGTAATTACGTATTAGTTTTAGTATTGGTTCTACTATGATCTTCCCCTTTTTATTTTTTATAATGATGGTTTGTCTTCTTCGCGATGTTCCTGTTAAATCTTTGATTTCTTTGTGTAAATTTCTGTTATCGTATTTTGATTGTAGGTCTTCTATATATTCACATTTTGCAGTTAGCCATTTTTCTTTTTCTTCTCGGATTTTCCTTGTTATGTTTCTTTGCAGCTCTTTATATTTTTTGGGGTTGGTTTTGTTTTCTCTTCGTTCTTCCATAAGAAGGAGGATTTCTTGTGTTATCCATTTTTGTTTAGATTTTGTGTTATCTGGTGTCAATTGACGTTTACTTCCGTCTATTAGTGCTGTTTTTATATTTTCACATTTTTTATCTATATCTGGGATAGTATTTTTTTCTCGTATTTCATTCATTTTTATATTAATCTCTTTTTGTACTTGTTCTTTTATATCTTTATCTTTAAGTTTTTCTGTTGCTATCTTGTTATTCTTTATTTGAGATGTTAGTTGTATTAATTTGATGTGAAATCGGGCGACTACTGGGTTGTGGTCTGAACCGATGTCTGCCCCTGGGTAGGTTTTAACTGCTGTTATACTATTTCTAAATCTCTTTTTTATGAGTATATAATCAATTTGGTTTTTTACTATTTTTTCTTCATTATGTTGTGGAAATTTCCAGGTATATAGTCTTCTTTTGAGCAGTTTGTAATAGGTATTACTTATTACTAGCTTCTCTGATTGGCAAAATTCTGTTAATCTGTCCCCTCTTTCATTTCTCTTTCCAAGTCCATATCTACCCACAATATCCTCTACTGCTCCTTCGCCCACCTTCGCATTAAAATCCCCCATGATGATAGTAACATCTTGTTCTTTGGGGCTTTCGAGAACCGTGTATAGTTCTGCATAAAACTGTTCGATTTCGTCATCAGATTTATCCGCTGTTGGTGCATAAATCTGTATGATAGTGATGTTTCTATTATGCGAAGGCATCTGTATCAGCATAACTCTGTCTGAGTAGGGGATAAAGCTGGTCACTGATTTATTTATATTTTTATCCACCATGATAGCAACTCCATATTTATTAGATTTATCTCTACTTCCTGAGAAATATAGAACGGATTCGTCTGTGTGATGGATTCCAGTTCCTGGCCATCTTAAGTCACTTATTCCAAGTATATTCAGTTTCAATCTTTGCATCTCTGCTGTTACATTATCGATTTTGCCTGCTTTAAAAAGGCTTCTAACATTCCATGTACTTATTTTCATGGCTTTTTTAAAAACTGTCCTCCCCGAAGATCCGATTGGAGGACTTTTTACTCCGGTATATTTCTTAATCTTGATATTAACCATGATGATGATTTTACTAGGGATATCCAAAGGGATCTTTACTGCAGTGGTTTCCCGTTGCCTTCTGCATCTTCATGCCGTTGATCATTTCTTGACTCATCCACCTTTAGGGACGATTTTTTATCCCAAGGACAAGAGGGGGGCCCTGCTCTTGTCAGCTCGTCCACCCGGAGCTGTTGGCCAACAAGAGGTGTCTGCTTATCCCGGCAGACATTCGGTCTAGCCTTTGTGGGTGATTTCTCACTCCCTGGACAACAGAGTGCCCCAGCCCTATACCCGCTCATCCGCCACCCAGGGATACCGTTAGTACTTGGTATAGGGGTGACTTCTTATACCGGAAGTCTCTCGGTTGATATGTCAAAATGACATATGGTTAATTTCAACGACTTGTAATTTAGCACTAAATTTGGTCCCTCCGCATAATATTTTCTTTCCAAAACACAAATCACTAAAAAGGGTCAGTATTTGTACAATTTATGACTTTAATTTCGTTTTATATCTCTCACAATTTACATATTTTCAGGAGCAAAGAGAAACAACTCCTTAACAACTGGTTGCTACGGAGTTCTTCTTATGAGGACCGCATTCTGTAAATTGTTTTAACCGCAGAAAAGCTTGCAGATTATGATTCTGGATGTTGCCGGAAAGTTTGTTAGTCCATTTATTTTTTACACCCCATACCCTTAGATATCAAGTAAATCGATTGAATACATGCTTTGGAGCCATTTTAATGATTCTTTTAGTGATAATATTCCTTTTAACTTGTGATTAAAGATACTTATAGCAAGTCAACTGAAAAAAAAAGTTAGAAATAAAAAGAAAAATTCTTGAAAAACTATTATTTAATACGAAAAAGCAAATTTTAACTTAACTGTACCAAAAATTAAAATATCGATCTTCCTTATTTTGAGAGCCATTGTTAATACATTCGCACAACAAAAAACAATTTAGTTGTAATTTTTTGCAAGCACAAGTCTTTGTTTGACAATTTGATGTACATTTACAGGGCTGAATCAGCAATTCTGGAAAAGATCGCTTTGTTAGTGGCCGTTGGTATAATTTACTTTTCTTTCATAACCAAATAACTTATATTCAATAGGCTCTATTAGTGTTTGATCAGCATTTATCCATAAATGTTTGTGCTGAAGCTCTTAGCAAATGAAAATGTAGTAGAGCATCTGATTAATCTGTGCAAATTACTTTCAATAAATTCAAGCCGTATTTTGAGAAAATAATTTATACCGGAGTTTATCAGCAGTTAATTTTTTTTGAGAAAAGATAGATATAAATTTTTCTCTAGCACATTTAGGTTTCCTAAATGTGCTAGAGCTTTTTGTACAAAATCTAACAATGCAACTTTTTAAACTACTTCTTTTCGAGCCCAATCAAAATACGACAAATGTTTTCGCCAAAGGATTGAGCAGCCAAATGGCATCATGAAATGTACTTCTTCTTGTGAGAACCGTTAAACCATAAACCTAAACAATCTCGACGTGCTAGTTTATTCTAGAAATAAATCCCCAGCACGAAAATATCCTTATCAGCGCTCAGCATTATGATATGGGCAGATTGGGTATTGACTACGTGAAATATGTGACAAAATATTCTCGAATCAGCTTCTAAATAGTTAGAATTTAAGTCGGGTATCTCAAAAAATGAAGAGCCTTTTAATTTAAAACATTTTGTTGGATCAACAAATCCTCCACAAATATACAACTCGCAATCTTCTTTTACTTGTGCATATATAGGAGCAGCAGTACAGAGAAATCGACTGACGAGTACGTTGAGTACCTGAAACACTTGGTTCTGGCCAAGAGGTAGAAATAGAGACATTCTCCTGCTTATCTCATGCTATTTCTCGACGCCTTATTTTTTCTACACTGATATAACTTGCCATACAAGTTCGATGCCATGAACAATCGTGTTCAGTAAAGTCTGTATTATCTTCTTCTTATTTCGAATAGGCCTACTTTGGACCACGCTTGTTCAACTGTTGGGCTTTGACCTTTGCCCATTATTGTCGCATCTTCTGCCGCTGTAACTCCTTTCTCTCTTCTGTCCAGGGGGTACCTTTCTTACAGGGTTTTTCGTGAAATCCTCGGACTTCCTTCAGGGTGCGTCTCACAGACTGTCTGTTTTTGAGATCTGTTATTCCCAGTTCTTTAATATCCTTCTCGGTCTCTGTCAACCAAGTGGTACAAAGCTTCTTGTTTTGCTAGAAGGTGAACAGACGGTTGGTTAGTCGGTTTGGAGGCAATCTTGCAACGTGGCCATAGAAAGCTACCCTTCTTTTCCTTGCACAGTCAGAAAGCATCTCAATATGTTCGTAGAGCTCAGAGTTATGCAGCCTTCGGAATTCCCCATCTTCCTTTACCGGGCCTAGGATCTTCCTGAGAATTCTCCTCTCTCTGATTTCCAATTTCTCTATTAGACCCCTTCGGTTCAAGGAAAGACACTCCATGGCATACAGGGTTTCTGGTCGTAAGACTGATGTGTAGTGAAGTTTCAGGTTTCGTGACAGGCATTTCTTATTGTAAGTGTTCTTAGTCAGCCGATAGGCTAGTTCTAACTTGCTGACTCTCTTGGATAATGATGCTCTTTCTCATAAGTTGCGTTCAATCCATTCGCCGAGATACTTAAATTTCTCAGTCCTCTTGATGTTTCCCTGTTCTAGTAACATCTCTCTGTTTGCTTCTCTGATGTTGGTGAAGAATTCTATTTTCTCCAGCGACACTGTTTTCTGAGGCAGTTTACCTGCATTGTTGCCATCTCAGGAGAATCAACAGTGCCATGTCATCTGCAAAAGGCCAGGCAATCTACAACCAGTCCATCGTTCTTACGTCCCAGGTAGATACCACTCTGAGCACCCAAATTGTTCAGTTGCGCCATTCTCTCATAACCTTTTCAACGACACAGTCGAAGAGAAGTGGGGACAGTCCATCTCCTTGTCTCACTCTAGTTATTATTTCCAAGCTTTCTGAAATCTCGCCTGTAAATTTAACCTTGGAATGGGTGTTGGTCAAAGTTTCTAGGATGAGTCTACGGGTTTTGTTGTCTAGTGCTAGTTCCTGGAGTACTTTGTTAAGCGTTTCTCTATCAATGGAATCGTAGGCCTTCCTAAAATCAACAAAGGTGAAAACCACCTTGGGGTTTCTCATCTTGGAGTATGCAAGTACAGTTTTAAGATTGAGGATTTGTTCAACACAGGATCGGGTCTTCCTGAAGCCCCCATGGTATTCTCCCAGTTGACTATCCAACTGATTTTCTGCCCTTATTTGTAACGCCTTCGAGAGAATCTTGTATGTTACCGGGACGAGAGAAATTCTACGGTAGTTGTTTAGATCAGTAAAATCTCCCATTTTGTCAAGCGGATGGATCAGAGCAGATTTCCAATTCGGTGGTAATTTCGCTGTTTCCCAGATGTCATAGATGATCTCGGTTAGCTTGCGCACGGCCTTGTTTCCAGCTCCTTTCCACAAGCTAGCAACGATATAATCCTCTCCAGCTGCCTTATTATTCTTAAGAAGTTGAATGATCTGGTCAACTTCTTCCAATGAAGGGGGAAGCGAGTCCGGGTTTGGTGTGGTTTGTTTATAGTCGGAGTCTTCGCTGGGAGGGTCAAAGTTGAGTAGATTTTTAAAGTACTGAGATAAAAGGTGGTTGTCCTTGTCGTTATAAGCCATTTTGCCTTGTGAGTCTCTGAAGTGGAGGCTTGACGGAGCGCATTTTCTGAGTGCCTGCTTAAAGGTTCCAAGGAAATCTCTGGAATTATTCTTAGCAACTCTCTCTTCGATTTGGGTTAGTTGGTTTTGTGTGAAGGTTCGTTTGGTTCCTCGAATTATCTTGGCTGTAACCTTTCTTTGTTCCAAAAATGTATGGCAATTTTCCTTGGTCTTTTTAAAATTCCACTTCACCAAGGCTATCTGTCTTTGGCCTATTGCATTGTCACAGTCTTCAGTCCACCACGGATGCTTTCTTATTCTAGCGAGATGGGCGAGTTCATTGGCCGCCTTGACAAGAGCCTCCTTCAGTTGGTCGCAGTTGTTTAGGTCTGTGTTGTTCAGTCTCTGACTTAGTTCTTGACTGTTCTTGAGTCGCTCGACGTCAAATCTTACCATTTTGGAGGTTCTGTGTAATCTAGTGTTTCTAGGCTGGAGTCTTATTTTGATCTTTAAAGTCTGTATTATATTTTATCTTCTCACTAATATCATCTTTTCTTCGATCTGCTGCTCTTTGAGTACTGATAAACGATTGTGGTTTTGGGTTTTTGACTAAATTACTATTTTTATCGCAAAACAAACATAAAATTTCGTTTAGCCTTCTCCTCTTCACATTCGTCACTTGCAGCGGCATTGTTCTTTTTTTTTTTTAATTAAATAGTCAAATACAAGAAAACTTGAATTATATTCCGTAAATACGAAAGAATAAACCGTTATATATGTTGTATTATTAAAAACAAAACCCAGCCACGCTATAACATATGGACACTCGCAGCTGTGAGAAGGGCGAAAAGAAGAGAAAGGGAGCAGCACAACTTTTGTCAACATGGTTTTTTTTCTTGTTTGATGTCTGAAGTAAAAGAATTTGAATACTGTTGCCGATCCTCACATTTTGCATACTCAACCCCCTTTGGCGCTTGCACTATCTGTCCAACACCCTCTAGTTACATCGAAAGAGAGCTGTATTTTCAAAAGTTAACTATATAGTGTGGAATATGCTCAGCTAGAGTATTGAGATTTTGAGGAAAGATGAAATGGTAAACGCAGTATTTGTCAATAGTGAACGTTATGTGGAGATGCACGTTCACGTTCTTAATGGATGCCGATATTTGGTATCAGCAAGGCCTCATGTATCCAACATGTCTATGGCAGTGTTACAGTTCTTTGCTGTTCGTTTGATTTCCTAACGTGGTTTTCCAATCAGTTGTGGCCTCCTCGCTCTCCAGTTTGTCGGCTTTGCATTATATCTGAACCGACCTGAATTCCTGGAAGACTTAAAACGAAACATTCGACAAGGTATTGCAATGCATTGTTGCATCGTTCTCAGTCATGCATGGAAGCAAACGGGGATCATTTAATCAATGTAATTTTTAAGAATTAATTATTAATTTATTATCAAGCATTTATCTTGTTATTAAACTTTACTCTACAATGTTCAACAAAAAAAAATTGACAACTGCAGTTTAAAATCAGGACACTTTTAATTTCTTACCCTTTATATCATTTATTTTTCAATGTAGGTGACTGATTATTTAATTTTCGATTATTTGAATTAAAATATTTCGAAACTTATACTGTGCTCTTTTTATAACTTGTAGATAAACAACGAAAATTTAATAAAATAAACGCCAGTTTTCTAGATTTTAATCTTCAGCTGTTATGGTTGTATTAAACGGAAAATGTGTGTTTTAAACGAGATCTATATGTTCTACATATTAAATATACGTTTTTTTTTTAAATTAATTATGCAAAAATTACGTAAGATCTTATTAAAAAAATTAAATTTAATGTATTCAAAATCGATTAATCACATATTAAAAATTCAGCTCGTGATCTTTATTTTGCTATAAGCGCGTATAACCTTAATGACATTTTAAAAGTCAGAATTCATTAATAATAACGTAAAATCGGATTACAGCGCATGTAAGGAGGGCGTGCAAGTCCTTAGGTAAATTATTTGAATATTTTTTTTCTTATTTTGGAGCGAGCGGTCGCGCCACCGCCCGATATTTGGTCTGAATTTATCTGTTCTAATATTACCCAATCTAAACTTTAACCTAACGTGGGTTAAAACCGGGAAATGGTTAAACATTGTCTTTTTACGTTAGTTTTAATTTCTGCAGGGCTTACATGCATCGAAGTACGATTACAAAGTTACAAAGTTGAACAAAGTTATCGCATATAAATAATAATAAAATCGCAACATAAAAATATATTATAGTTTTGACACTTCGAAATTCAAAACTAAATAGCGCCGTTCTTCGCGAACTAGAATCTTCTTTGCGTAGAAAATGTAATTGTTAAAGTACTTGGCATATTGTCCAGTACGGTAGAGGATCACGGAGTCATATCGAACTTGCTACCTGATACCATGTTGGACGTTGAAGGTCCCTTAGAATCTAGGTTCTTTCCCAGCATAGCCTGGTGTTCTTTTTTGATCGCAAATCTATTTAAGTTTTTTTTTTCTATAAATCTCTTAATTTCTCCGGGAGTAATCTTTCCGCAATTACTTAACTCTCTAGCAGTAATCAATGATAATATGATTAAGTAAACACAATATTCTAACCACAATTTTGATTAATGAATCATAAACAATTTTTTCTACGACCACTATTGTAATTGCCCAATATTGTACAGTTCGTGGATTATGTAAATACATCATACAACACACGTATGAAACAGTCCGCGATTAATGTTATTTAGTGATTCAATAACACACTAGTGTGTTTGGTTTACGATTCGTTGATTGGTTGAGAGCTGCTACCGTTTAATATAGGCAACCCAAAGCATTCCGTTATTTGTTAAACAATTATTAAACATCAAACTAATCTAACATAAACACTATTTATTTTTTTCAATTAAAACAATTTCAATTAAAATAATGTCCAGTGAAAGTGAAAAACAAAATAGCAGTCCGCCCGAAATTGTTGAAAAAGGGAAACAAGCTGCCCATAATTTGCTAAATCTCGGGATCGATACGGGGATGCATATAGAAAATTTATGGACTGGAGAATGAAGCATAAAATTAAATCGTTTTCAGAAAATGTTATATTGTCATACTTTGATGAATTATCTCAAACAATGAAACCATCTTTACTTTGGGCAATATATTCAATGTTTCGGACAACAATTAATATAAAGCACGACTTCGACATTTCAAAACATTCAAGGTTAATAGCTTTACTAAAGAGAAAATTTCACGGATTTAAGATTTTTATGATTATTATGAATTTTTTTATGAAGATGTTCATTACTTTTTGTCTTATAATGCTCTCTAATGGGCATAACGATATATATTTTTTATATAATTTTAGGTTATTCTTATCATTGGCATTAGTGGCGCTTGCAGAAAACAAGAACTACAAAATATCAAACCCTGCCATATAGAAGACACCGGAATATCGTTAAAATTCCTGATTCTAAAACAAAAACTCAAAGATCTTTTGTGGTACCAAAAGAATTTTACCAAACCTGCAAAAAATATATTAACCTAGGCCCACAAGAAAATGGACAATGATCAGCCTTTTTCTCTAAATTATCACAAAGAGAAATGCACTAAGCAATGTATTGGAATAAATAAAATTGTCTCTATTCTTTCAGATATTGTTTCAGAGGTTCACCAGCCACCATTCTTGTGGATTCCGGTGGTGTCATTTATTGTCACTAAAAAGGAATAGTGGCTGGCGTTCATCTGCAGTAGCAGAAGGCTATATAGACTGCTCCATGAAAAATCAAAATGATATTGCTACAAAAATTTCTTCTGCGATAAACAATAATTTCACTTCCACAAATGCAAGTACATCATTGAATACGACTTCAAGGACTCATAATTCAACTAAAATCTCATATGATCGTCGATAATAATCCAACATTAATATTCACAAACCGATTCCGATTTAACCGATTTAACAATTCCGTTACTTTAAATTATAATCAAAAAAATTAAATAAATAATTATAAATATATCTTAAGATCTTATCATTTTTAATATATTGTAGTTTATTCTTGGGAAAAGGAATTTATATTAATAAAACAACTGATGTCGATATTTTGCCAACGTTTCGGTCTTTTTTATTCTGGCCTTCTTTAGGGCTTATATCTATTTAGTAGGTATTAATGAAATTTAACATAAAAAATATAAATTATTAAGATTAAATTCTGAACATGTTAACTTTTATATTGCTAACAAATCGGTCCAACTTTATTTCATTTGATATTGACATTGCGTACGTTGCCTATATCGATGAATCAAAAAATCACGAAAGATCGATCTTTCTTTGAGTTTAACTTCAAATCAAAAGTAATGAACTCGGCTTTTAAATTATTTTATAATGTGTAAACTAGTTTCATCTACAAAATGAGATTTTATACAATAAAGTTATGCGTTCGAATTTACTAAGATATATGCTAAACAAAATTATTTTTTGTGTCCCTGACATTAATTTTAGGACATTCTCGAAAATATTGGCTATCTGATACTTTTCTTATCCCGTTTCCTTGACCACTTGATTCTTGAGACATTCAAAATCTGCGGACACCTGGTCTAGACGAGTAGTTTTGCGATAATTAATTGTGTTATTGGTTTCGTTTATATAACGTGGTATTTAAACACATATGTTTTTACGAGATTCTCATATAAAAATAAAAAACAGAATCAACAAATTATACAATTATGTTCAAATAGACTTTGATTAATTGTAAGTTTTCTTAGAATCCGATTTTTTGTCTTACAATTAAACATATGTGATTCTGATGCGTATAATATTTTAAAATATGAATGTTAACAATCCAATGAATTGGTGAGAGGATGCTTTTATGTCCTAAAAGCTTTCCAGAGTAAAAGAATTATCAACTCCGTACATTAAAAATCCATCGACAGCAAACCCGTTGTCCCATGTTTTTTTTATATGTAGGTCTATTCGGCAAATTGACAACCAATTATTTATTTACATCACACTCAAAGAAAAAATACACAATAGAGAGAAGAAATGTATTTAGGAATAAAGGAAAATAAATTCTTTGTGCGTGCATTTTTTTTATAGTAATATTTAAAAGCATAAAAACAATACATAATTTTACCTCGTTTTTGTTAACTCGAAAACAAAAGGCAGAAAATAACAAAATAAGGATATACAAAAAATCTTTTTAAAAAACACGTTTTTATTAAAATATACAAAAAAGAGCAAATAATAAAAGAGTGGAGCGTCCACAAAGATAGTTAGCGCTCCTCGCTTTTATTTACAGTCATCACGAGGAAAAAATGTTTTCCTTTTAGGTGCATTTTAATAAAAAAAGTGGTCTTAAAAAATTTAAAACTAATTTTAGATACTAAACTAAAATAGTAGACTGATTGATATTCCGTTCGACAGTCACAGAAGACGGGAGAACATGTAAGAGGAACAAGAGTGGAAATTCAATGGAGAAAAGAGGGAAATTCATTTGAAAAAAATCTCAAAACATTTAGCTAATTAAATAATTAGCCTATAACTAATCTTTCTATAAAAATCTTCAAACTTTAGGGCTTTGTAGAGCTAAATAGGGCTTTGAACCAAGTGTTAATTTGACGTCACGGAAAAACTATGTGCAGGTCATATGGTTTTCTGTTATATATAATTCGATGTCTTTTTAGATGAAAAGGAATGTGAAATTATTTCATATAGTGTAATATAACACAATTCCCTTGCGAATGTATCGAGTGCCTTGTGCGACTGAAATGTATGAAATATATCGATATTTTTCTATGAAATATGTAGATATTTGAAATATATCGATATTTTCTAGTGATACCTTTAGTTATTTATATATTGTTGAGTTTGAAGATTTTGATATTATTAAATAGTAATATTTGCATCTTAACTTCAACGATTATAATTTCCAGGAAATCACTGGATACATATCGTCAACCAAGTTGACATCATTAGTATAACTAATCTTTCTATAAAAAACATTTCTTAAAAACAACTACTTCACTAGCAAACACCACGACTGATATTGAGTTACATTAAGTTTTTGGGTTCTATGTAACCCGGTAATTTAAAAAAAAAACTACAAAAGATAATTATCAATACAAAAGATAATTATCAATTAAATAATGAACAACCATAGACGCGTTTCTGCCTTTTGGCTTCATCAGTATGGCTTTATCATTAACAACAAATTAAAATTAGAAATAAGGTAGATCTGTCGAATTACGCCTACTTAAGGATGAACGTAAATTTCTCTAATATATTAAATAAAGATGACGAACGGAATGTGTTCATGGAATGTACGTTTATTATTATACAAATTTAATACAAAATATTGTTGGTCTGTTTATTAAAGAAATGAAAAAAGATCCGATTTCAAGCACCGTCGTTTTGGCGCAATTAAACTACTGAAGTAAAATTTAGCCTACAACTGTTTTCCTAAAATTATTTTTTATTAAAAAATTATTAAAGTTTTCTATAATTAGTAAGATAATTATTCTAAGTAGAAGTATTTTAATCAGCAGTTCTTTTAAATTTTACAACATGTTTTCACTGTTATACAATCAGGTACAAAAAAAATTAAATTACTAAGGTCATACCGTAAATAGTTATTTTTTTTCTCAATTGTACATGGTTCAAACATAATCAAATAATCTATGTACAGATTATCAAACAAAAATGAATTCTAAAAAAAATGATTGTAGGCGTTATTATAACCAGTTGAGGTAGTAACGCCTATCTAAATCTACGTAGCTAGAATTAATCACAACCATCAGTACATATAAATTCATCTATGCTTTTTTTGGTTTAACCGATCCACTCCTCGTGGTACCATTTTGTACAATTCACACATGATCTTATATCGACAATACGATCCTCATGACAATACTATTCCCCACATTTGCTTTCTTAACCCTTCCTTTTGCTGATTTCTTTTCCTTTCCCTTTAGTTTATTCCCCTATATACTCTTTATTTTTCTTTTTTTATATTTATAATATAGTGTTCTTTTAATTTTGTCTTGTTCGCTTTCATGTCTTTCCAATCATTAAATAGATCTTTACTTACTCTTTGGCCTTTGTAATTCAAAACCTTTCGACGGGGTCTTTTTTATGATTGCATAGTTCGGTGTGGGCATAAATAATTTAAACTGCAATTTTTGCGATAACTGAGCCAACGGTACGTCGTCTTCATGAAGTACTTCAGAATCCGAATGAGATGAATGAATACATAACGATTGCTCTACACGTGATCTTGTGATGAATCTTGTTCACTGTCTATACTATTTTCACCATCAGAAGCATGTGTACATTGTTGAATAAATGGTCTTGCGATAAATTTGGTAATCACTTCACTGTAAGAAATATATTCAGAGTTGGAAGCATCAGTAGATGTGCAATAATATACAGGTACAAGTCTTTCTACAGTTTGCCAGCCACTTGTAGAAGCAATCGGCGACCTCTAACAAGATTGACTTTTTTTGTGTGACGTAGTTATCTGCTAAAGATGTGGTTTGATGTGTGAATCTGGAATGTGTGGAGCGGACCAAACAACTGTTGAGCGCGGTAGAGTAACATCTGGAGATAGACACTAAATCAGTGAACGCGGTGGAGTTATTTGTAGAGCAGAAAAATAAATGTCAAAAGTGTTCAAACTTTCAATCAAATTTCAATTCACGGTGAGAAGTCTTGTGTGAAGTATGCAGTGGTAGGGATTGGCTGCCGAACATTCAACAAACGTTCGAGCTCTTCATTGGTAGTTACCAAGTCTCCAATGGTACTTTGGAGATATATCGCAAGATTCACGTTTATCTTCATTCGTAGGTGACTATCGTTCCGTTAACACTGAGGGTGCGAATGCGCTTTCAGTCGAAACATTAGGAAAAAAGGGATATAACCCTGTTGTTCGGAAGCCACTAGTAATGTTCTCATGTGTCATACATTTTGACCGTATCTTCGACAATATCTTATTGAATTCTGGACGAGTTAATTTTTGTGCATGGCGTTTATAAAAATGTTGAAGAACTTCTTGGTCCCAGTAATTCTCGAAAGGTTTATAGCAGACTTTATCAAGCGGTTGCAATTCATGGGTCTTATTTGAGGGTGGACCGTAAAGGGCAGACATGGGTCTTATTTGAGGGTAGTGTAACACTTTGCCTCGTCAAATATAAGAAGGCAGTCTCCCGAGGACTTGTATCTGGCGAAATGTCTTAAGAAGTCAATAAAAAGCTGTGAAGTCATGTTTCCCTTCGGAGCCATTCTAACAGTTGAACCTGTAGGCAGATTTAATTCTAATTCTCGCTTCCTTCGAAAAAAAAACGCCTTTAAATATAATTATAGGCGGTATGGAATTCCCCAACGCATTTGCACAACCCACAATCGTGACATTTTCTCCATGTTCAGATGCTTGTAAATGAACCCTTTTTGTTCCTTTCTGAGCAATTACTGTAGTTTGTTTGTGGATTGTTAAACGGAAACCTCTTTCGTTCATATTATAAAGCCTCACTGGATTGTTACGGATTCCTAGTTCATCATATAATTTTTCCACTTCTTTAAAATGATTTGAAACTATTGCTTTATTGAGTTTTTGGCCTCTGGCTTAATTTAGAAATTGGGCTTTATTTTTAACAGGAATAATATAAGTCAGTCTCGTTCGGAAATACCTAACTGCTTGTCAAAATTGTGCCTCACAAAACCCAATGCTTGTTTGCGAATCATCTTTGGCGTTAACGGGATCATTCATTTTCATACGGTGCAAATAAAGTCCTTTTTTTTTAATGACAAGCTTACCAAATGGTTAACAACGTCTACGGTAGCATTTGGTATGGGTAATAACGCCTAGGCGTAATTACCGTCGAGGACACTTCTAATAAGTTTAAAATATAAAGGAAAATTGACTGCTTAATATATTATAGAAAAACTGGTTATGAACGGTAGAATAATCATATTAACAAATAAACCTTATACTTTACTTCTAAACTATCAAATTTCATAAAAACTTCCCGTGAAATTGTCGCTCTCTGTTGTTAAAAGCGACGCAGCCACTACTCGCCAGGATGCGTCAGTCGGCTACTAGCCCGCGGTGGGGGAAATGCGCGACTAGTGGCTGCTTCGGGATGTATAAACCTTGATGCCTAGGTATTAAATTTGATTTTATATATTACGAAACCTAAGTTATTTAGCATAGGCGCAATCTAGGCGTAATTCGAAGGACCTACCTTATAATGTAATACGACTTACCAAGTGTGATTTTCACAGCTAAATGGTATTAACGCTTGAGAATCGTTTGCCAGTGAAGTAGTTGTTATTAAGAAACGTATTTTATAGAAAGATTTGTTTATATTAAATTATATTATATATATATATATATATATATATATATATATATATATATATACGTATTATACGTATTATATTATGTATATATTATTATTATGACATACTGATGATGTCAACTTGGTTGGCGATATATATAGTGATTTCGTGGAAATTATAATCCGTGTATAAGACAAGATACAAATGTTACTAATTAATGGTACTTTTAGTAAAGCTATATTTATATCGGTAGTAAATATATTATTTTGTATGCAATATTTTTTTTCAATACGATTTAAAAATTCTTTTGATCACAGTTCAAACCATAGTTGCAGGAATATTAATTTTTTTTAATTTTTGTTTTCTAATCGGACACTATTTATAAAAAAAGATTATTGTGACTCTTACTGATTGTAAGTAATAATTCATAATTACACTGAATTGTAAAATTCACAATGTTTTTACCACTAATTTTGTGAAAATATTATATATCTTGTGAAGTTATATAAATGTACACACATAAATGTACAGTTTCTAACGCAACTCGAGTTTCTGCCGTAGGTCATTTTTAATATAAAATGACCTTGAAAATATCCTTAAACAGTCAAAACTCGAGTCGTGTTAAGTGTGTAGATTTATATAACTTCTCAAGTTATATAATATTTTCACAAAATTAGTGGTAAAAATATAGTGACTTTTTCAATTCAGTGTACTTATGTTTATTCAGTGGCTAATCCAGCGGCAGTCCAGCGGCAATTGCCCGGACTGAGAATATAATAACTTGATTTTTTAATTTTTTTAAATATTTACCAAATAATTAATATAAATATATACATTTATACAACATAAATATTACATCATGTATTTGCTTTGTGCTACCTAAAGAAGTTTTAAGAAGCTAGCAATTTATTATTCAATATGCTCACGCAAATTCCGATTTGCGTTCGTCCGCTGACCGCTGCATAGACTTGCGAAGTGGAGAGCGAGTAAGAAACGCACTGACAATGAGAGTGAAAGTATTACATGTTTCTCGCACCCAAAATAAACCGCGCACGCATTTCGCAGTTTTTCTGTTTTTCATTTGTCCAATTAAATAATCTATTTGTGCGAAAAGTTGATGAGTCTTATAACGTACGTTATCTTTGACACACTCATTCTAGTATTATTACAATCTATTATTTTTAAGTTTATATTTTAATGAACACTAGTTTCAGAAGTTAGTATGATACTACCGATAATACCGATAATAACGAAAATCAAGACAATATTGAAATTAAATCTATTTTAGTGGAAAATAAAAAAAATCACCGGTGTGAAACTGGCAATAACTTTCAGCAATAAAAATTTTGCGTAAAATTTTTATTTCAAAAGGCTATAACTTTCTTATTGATAGGGATTTTTCAAAATTTTCTTCACAGAACTGTTGCACAGTAAGTCACCTCATAAAATATTCCAACAAAATTTAATTTTCTTTTTACACGTAGGCATAATAATCATATTAAAGATCAACAAATATTCACATTTATTCACTTCTTAAACGCGGAACGTCAAAGTGTATTATTTTCCAAAATTTTCCAATATAATTTCCACCAACTATTAGGCCACAGTATTACCTTCATTTCTTAAGCAGGAATTTTTACAAAATTCCTAATAATAAGCGCACAGCGATTATTTAAAAAGGTGCATTCCACGCAGTTTCCATTTAATAGAAAAATCCAAAAGAGGTAGTAATTTTCAACATTTTCAATTTTTCTTTCAATTATCACTAGAGAATGAATGTACCTAACAACGAAATAAAAAAATTTTCGAAATATAAAAAACAATTGAATAACGACCAAACTTAAAATGCAGCTGCTCCACGTAGCACCGTTTCATAGCCAGAACGTCAAATTGCAGTAAATTTTAACTTTTCTCAAATTTGCTTTCACAGATCACTTGTGAATAAATGTACCTAGACATGGGTAAAAGCGTTTGCAAAAATTCCCAAAAGTAAATGTATTCCACCCCACTTTCGTTCGCCGGGCACTGTTTTATTGCAATAGGGGTAAATAGAAGTAAATTTTACATTTTCTCACATTTTCTTTCAATTCCCACTACGGGATATATTTATCTACTTATCTATCGAAGCATTAAAAAAAAACGTTCAAATAATAAAATTTCACCAAGACTTAAAATACACCATCTCGACGCAGCACTGTTTTATTGCTGGACCGTCAAATTGCTGTAAATTTTAACTTTTCTAACATTTTCTTTCATTTTCTACTAGGGTATGAATATATCTACTTAACTGTATAAGCATTTAAAAAAATTCGTAAAAATAATTGCATTTGACGATGACTTAAAATGCACTCAGTCGACGCAGCACTGTTTTATTGCTGGACCGTCAAATTGCTCTAAATTTTAACTTTTCTCGCATTTTCTTTCATTTCCTATTAGGGGATGAATATATTTACTTAACCGTATAAGCATTTAAAAAACTTCGCAAGAATAATTGCATTTGACGATGATATAAAATGCACGTAAACCGTATGGTTACAGAGGCATTGAACGATTTTAAGAAAATCACAGGCTCAGGCAGTAACAATATTCTATTGCATCATGAAAAAATAACTACCATATAGGTAATGTTCTGAAAGGTAAATGTTTCTTCAGACTTATCATAACAAAATCCTGATAAAGAAATACCTAATCAATTAAACCAAATGCCTTGGAAGCAAATTTAAGAAAACCGTGAAACTTGATTTTAAAACAAAAATTAGGTGGACAATTAAGCAGTTTATCTGAAACGCGATTGGTTGAGAGATATGATTCGTTTCTACAATTCCAAATTGCTTTGCCTAATATAATGGAAGCATCACAACTTATTTCATCCTGGAATGATAACAACAGCAGTTCTACGGCCACTACACTTTTAGCGTCATTATCTCAATCTGATTTTATTATAGCTCTTGTAACAATGACTGATATCTTTGTGGATAAAGCAGGAAGTTTGAATTTTTATTTATAACTGGCTATATTGCCAAAATACCTAATAATTGTACCTTATAATTTACGAATTATCGCCAGTCAAATTTCTTAATTATGTAATTGACACACTCACCTACGATCATAATTCTAAGGTACTTTTAGCAATCTTGCAAACTGTAAATTTTGAATTTTAGTTATCTTTTAGTCTATAACGGAAGAAAAAAATCAAAAACCCCGAAATTTTATTATCCATTAAATGAAAAATATTGATTATTTCAAAAAATCTTAATTTTGTCACTGATCATCACAATTCTAAGGTACTTCTAGCAATCTTACAAACCACAAATTTTTAATTTTAGTTAGCCTTTAGCCTAAAAAGGAAGGAAAAAATTAAAAATCCCGAAATTTCATTTTCCATTAAATGAAAAATAAGGATTATTAAAAATAATATTCAACGAACGCATCGCGCTTGTACGTATGGTTGCTAACTTTAAAATAGAGACAGGGATTGGACTTTAAGAAAATCAGTAGCTGACGGACAGGGTATATTACCCGAGAAAAAAAGGAACATGACCTATAAACAGAAATGAGATCCCATCAAAAACATTTGCAATTAACGGTAACGTAATTATAAAAGAATATAACTACTATTTCGATTACTAAGTAAATCTAAACCGTAGTAATAATAACAATAAGTTTATTTCATTAAATACACATCACATAGGATCAAATACAAAACAGTTTTGCTTAGTTAACAGGTGATAATAAAAAGAGAATATATTTGGTACCTGTATTAATGAAAAACATTGTATCACAGGCACCAGTAAACCTAAGAATAAAGTATTTTAATTAGTAGAATATGTTGCCATGCAATTGCCAAGTCATTATAATTATTATAGAAATGGAGGTGCTTAATATTGATACGGTCACTATAAATGTTACTAGGTAATTGATTAGATAAAAATTTATAACAAAGTTGTTGAATAGGTGCTTCCATAGACACCAACTAAAATAACTGACTTGGTCTTACATGAGATCTCACAACTTATTTTAGCGAAAAGAAAGCGTTACGAGACTTTTTTACATTTTGTAATGTTTGTGATGGGATATTGAAAACACATCTGAGGCGACTGTAATAATCTACTCAACGGTGCGAGTAGATTATTACAGTCGCCTCAGATGTGTTTAAGCAAGGCCTTTTAAATGATAGATTATACAATACAGATATCAGGGAATAAGAGAAAAAGACTGTGAAAACGCATTTGCTCTTATATACTCAAATGCAACCTCTTTAGTGCCGAAAATGCTGAAAAACTGCTGAAATACGTTTGCCTCGTCTTGTAAAAAGACAACGAAATAAAGAAAATTATTCAGCCGATAACCCAGAAGACTATTATAGAAAATCTTTGTATATTCCACCTCTAGAATATAAAATTATTGATATAAAATCACGTTTTCCTCAACAGTCATTGGAATGTTATGAGCTAAATAACCTCATGCCCAATGTATTTACAAAGAATATACTTTAAAATACAGACTCATTGTGGTATAAGATATTATCCAAAAAATATAATTCATTTTTGGGGTATCAACAATTTCAGGTTGAGCTTATGTTGCAGGGAGAATGGAAGTTTTGGTCTAAAAATTAGGAAAGAATAAAGTCATTGATAAATGCGACCAGGATATTTTTCCAATCATTCATGCATCGCTATTAATTTTTGCAAGCCTACCAGTAAGTGTTGCAACTGCTGAAAGATCTTTTTCGTCTTTGCGAAAATTAAAAACTTGGTTGCGCACAAGAATGACGGAAGATCGCTTGAATGGATTATGTCTTTTAAATATACATCAAGATATAAATGTTAACCTTGATAATGTTATCGAAAAATTTGCCCAGGCAAGTAAACGGCGAATTGATTATGTTATTTGAATTAGTTTGCATTATTACGAGTATATTATATTTTGTTGATTTATTAAATTTAATAATTTTTTTTTCTTATTATTAAAAAACTAGGAATCCCTGCAATTTTATGTATCAATAAAACTTTATCTAAAAGTGTAATTCAGTATTAGAGTAATTATTAAGGTTTATTTTGAGGTACTCGTTTAATACGTGAAATTATGAAAAATTTTCACCGGGCACTGCGGCGAGCCACTTTGGGCTCGCTATGCTCGCAATCGGCATCTGCCTACACCTATGTTTTTTCTTAGTCACAACACTGATTGCCAGGGCCGGACAAAGGGTCATTGGCGCCCTGATGCAAAACATACTTGGCGCCCTATTAAAAAAATATTTAAATTTTTTTAATTTTAATTTAAACACCTTTTATTGAACCATTGGCACATTAAATACAGTAACAAATATTGAAAGAGCGTAAATAATTTTTTATTAATTTAAGACGTGAAATTTCATTTTGAATACGTTTACTTAAATAATTAGTTTTATATTTATATTTTAAAGTTTTATTTATGTGCCTCAACAACTGAATCGAACTTTGCCAACAATTCAATTAATTTCAAAAAATTACCATTATTTTTATCATATAACTTATCAGATATCCCATATAAAGCTAAACATTGAGAAGCAAGAAATTTTATTATTTCTATAATTCTAAAAATTACATATGACCAATGTTTTTTGACCAACTCTATAAGTTTTTGATTTTCCCTGTCAAGTGTTTTATTTATTGACTTTCAGTTTCTTTCTTAAATCATATCACATTTTTAGGCGTGTTGGTTGCATGAACCGAACTTTTTTCATGTATTTTTAGTATTTTCGATAAATTTTGACACTGATTGTATCCATTTGATATAAAATTTGAAGCAGAACCGTCTTAATTTGTTGAGCAGAAAAGATGAGCAGAAAATTGTTTGCAGCTAAAGCAAAAGATACTATCTTTTGACACGGAGTAACTTAACCATGACCTGTGTACTAATTCGTCATTAGCCAATTTCTTTTTGTAATATGCATTGCTAAATTTTCAACCTTTTAAATTTCTAGGATAATTTTTTTTTGTGTGGGTCCAAGCTCAATTAAACTAATTCGCATACTATCAGTCATTTTAGGCCAATTTGCTAGATCTTCTAAATTATTAATAAAAGAATTAGAAGGCTCTATAACATAGGTAGGTTTTTCTTTATTGCGCCGTTTTTCATTAAGTTGTGCTTCATTGGTTTGTTCTTCTTTGTTTTGTTCTTCATTGATTTGTTCTTCATTGGTTTGATCTTCATTGCGTTGTTCTTCATGGCGTCGTTCTTCAATAGGTTGTTCTACAAAAGTATCTTCATTTCGCTGTTCTTCATCATTTGATTTATTTAGTTGGTCGTCATTAAAATCCTCCTCCAAGCTTTCATGTAAAATCACATTTTTAGATGAGCTTTGTCCACTTTCATTAGAAACATTCTCGTGAATTGAAACTTTAGTTTTTTCTATAAAATTATCAAGTGCTCCAAATTGTGTTTGCATAAATTTTTCTTTCGCAGCCTTTCTTTTTCTATTTTGATAACCTGATAATTTTTTCTTCCCTTCCATATTATTTCAATTAATAATTGATTTATAATTAATTCTAAGGGAAAAAAAGTAATTTGCACTAATATAAAGACTATATTTATATATTTAACCCGCTAAAGGAAAATGACTATTAATAATTCTTATATAATTTTTTTTTAATATTCGATTTTCATTTTTTTTAGTGGTTTAACTGAACTGAACAAATTATGTGTTTAAGAAATTCATATTTTTTTTTCAATATCCTGTTAACAAAAACAATTGTTTACTAATAATTTCAAATTATTTAAAAAACATTGCTTTTATTTTTATGTTTTTAAAATATTTTTATATTCTGAATATAATAATAATAATAAAACATATTTATTGTTATACTTATAAACACAAACATCTACAACTACAACAATTGGCCATCGACCCGTGGTCTTTCAGCCGGAAATGAACAGATATATAGAACATAAATTGAAAGAAAAAAAAAAGGACTTAATCGAAAAATTGGATGAGAATGAGTGAGTCAGTCGTCTTCTAAGGATTCAAGAAGAGTTTTGGAGGGGTATTGTCTGTTAGAATGTCTAGATGGACGTTTAATGCATAGTTCGTCAAGGATGTTGAACGTCATGTGGTTGTTTCTAAGCTTTCTCCTAAGTCTGTCATGTCTGTCAGCTAGAGGAGGGACCCGGGTTTGTCTATAGAGACCTTCGTTGGAGGGGTTGTGGAGAGGGTTGTTTGGATGTCTGAGTTTGGTGATGAGAAGACGTAATGCGATTCGCTCTGCGACCTCAAGGGTTCGTCTACATTTATTATTGGTGGAGGTAATTACGTGTCCATAATCGAGAATGGGACGACAGATAGATTTGTAGATTTTCGCCGCGGTCTTTATGGAAATACCCTGGTTGCCAATCGTAAAGGCTCTAAAGTGCTTCCATCGTTTAATTATCTGGGACTTGCGAAATTTGGCGTCGATATTGAATTTGTGTTTCGAGTCAATAGTTAGTCCAAGATATTTAACGCTGCTGGAGGGTCGTACGTCGGAGAAGCCTGTGTGGATGCGAGGTGAGTTTGAGGAAATTTTGTGGTTAGGGATGAGGAGTTGGCATTTGGAAGGATTTGGTGATAATCTCCACTGGTTGAACCAAGTGAGAGTGTTATTGGTGAGTTTTGGAGTAGGTCGAAGGTAGATTTTTTGATTGAGTTGCTATGGGAAATCAGTGCAGTGTCGTCAGCGTATTGTAGTATGTAGGAAGAAAAGTCAATGTGAGATTTGTCTAGTTGATTGTAGTTGTAAATGTCGTGACAGTATATATTGTATAGGAGAGGGGAAAGTGGGAAACCTTGAGGGAGACCTTGCAGAGGGGAAAATGCGGGAGAAGAGATGGAGTTGATTTTCACTTTTGAGGATCTGTTAAAAAGGAAACTTTTAATTACGTGGATTAGGTAGGGAGGGACATTAATTTGCGACATTTTGAACAAAAGCCCGGCATGCCAAACGCTGTCAAATGCTTTGTTGATGTCCAAGAAGAGGGCTGCGGATTTCTTGTTTTGGAGGTGTGACGATTGGATATAGTTGGTTAGGATGAACAGAGGATGGATAGTGGAATGGAAGGGCTTGAAACCGAATTGATATTTGGGAATGTGGTCTGCAACGGAATTCCATAATCGGGTTTTAAGGATATGTTCGAGGATTTTGCCAAGAACAGGGAGGAGAGAGATCGGACGGTAACTGCTGGGAATGGATTTATCTTGACCAGGTTTAGGAATTGTGACTATTGTGTTCATTTTCCAGCAGCTTGGAAAGGTACATTTCAAGAGGCAATTGAACATTTTTGTGATAAAGGAGTGGATGTCTTCGGAGAGGAGTCTGATGAGGTAGTTGGTGACTAAATCGGGCCCAGGGGAGGAGTTTTTACCGTGGAAGAGGGCAGAAAGAAATTCTTCCAAGGAAACTTCATCAATGTTATAGGGGTGGGTTGTCTTAAAGAAGTCGTTAAACCAGTTATTTATTCTGTCAAAGTTATGTTTGTCAAAGTCAGGAGAGTCAGAAGATAAAAATGATTTTTTAAAGTGTTCTGCAAAAAGTAGAGCCTTGTCCGAGTCACTGGAGTAGGTTAGATTGTTAAATGACAGGTCTGGAATATGAGAGGTCGGTTTATATTTAGATAGCTTTTTAATCTTGGTCCAGTAGGTTTTTCCCTGGTCTTTTTCTATTTCGTGGCAAACAGAGAGCCATCTATGGGAGCGGAACTGTCCAATGAGTTGATGGATGTCTTTGTTTAGTCTGTTTATTTCGGTTTTGATGTCGGGACTTTCTGTTTATCTGTAGTCTCTGTATAATTGTCTTTTAAGTTTGATGAGTTTTAGGATGAAGGGGGGAAGTTGTTGACGGTAGAATTTGGATGACAATGGAGGTGAGTGTTTTATTATTGAGTCAGTCACAGTTTTTTGAAATTCGGTAATGATTTCAAAGTTCAGCTCGTCGGAGTTTATAGAGGAAATATAGTTTTGGATATCAAGGTTAACCTTGGGAATGAGGGTTTTCTTTAGGTTGGGTACAGAGACAGGTATTTGAGGTAGTGGGGCATAGTCAAGGAGAATTGAAAAGGATATAGCTAGGTGGTCGGATCCCAGGTCAGGATGATATCTACGATATTGTTGGGAAGGTTATTGGTATGGAGGATCAGGTCAGGAGTGGAGTCTTTGTTTAAAAGCATGAGGAAAGTAGGATTGGTTTGCCTGCGGATAAAATTAGAGTTATCAAGGAAAGAATTGAGGATTCGGATTTTTGGTTTGTTGCAATTGAAGTCCCCGATGATGAGCGAATATTCATACAATGCTGCCATTGTCAAGATATTCTGCTCAACAACGGAGTGGGGATGGATATAGACTAGGAAAATATGCAATTTGTTATTATGAACGGGAATGGTGCAGTGGATGCAGTCGTTGAGTGGGTTATTTAAAGAAGGCGGATTGGTTTTGCCGGGATGAAATTTGGGGTTGATATGTGCTAATGCACCGCCCCTGGACCTATTTATCAGTAAATGTCCATGTTTTTGTATTGTATTCCAGTTTTTGTATGTAGTATTAGTGTTTTGTCTCGTCTTAGTCTCAACAAAGAGGTGACCATCTGTGTTATTCATTTCCGCAAAGTTTTCAATCAACGAACGTTTGTTGACATAACTATTGATGTTTGCGTAGACAAATCGCATTTTAGGCATCGATATTGATAATGGATTGTGAGAGGTCTTCAGTGGGTAGTGTTAGAGTTTCGGAAGAAGGGCGGGAGAGGTAAAACATAAGGATGTACATGCGGTTACCAGAAAAGAAGGCATAGGTATCGATTAGGAAGTCGGAGGAGAAACGAAGGTTAAGTTTTTTGAGTAGTTCAGCGCGATTATTTTGAATGGGGTCGTTTATTGTGGTCAAGTAAGTATGGATGATATAGTCGTGTGTGGTTTTAGGTGAATGTATGCGTGAGTTGTGAGTGATTTCAGGGGGAGGTCTGCAGATTTTTTGTTTGAGCTTCTAATGGTGACATTAGGAATTCCCTCGATGGGCGCAGTTGGTCGGTTCGGGCACTTATGTGACCAGGCTTCGTGGTCGGTCCGACCACACGAGGTGCATTTAACAGGGAGGATGGTTGTGCATTTATTAGTGTCGTGTGGACCACCACATTTCCGACATTTGACGGGGACATTGCAATGTTCGGTCGCGTGTTCGAACGACTGGCATTTGTTGCAAGGTCGGGGGATGGGCGGCGGTGGTGTACTTGGGGAAATCGGATACAGCCGATTCATAAAAAACAGGCCACCAGAAGAAATCAGGGCCTCGAACGTATTTATATCAGATGTTATAATTCTTATGAGCCTGGTGGGATTGTTTGTTGCCTTAGATATGATACGCTTGCAGTATCGGAAGTTGTATTTCAAATCCCTCAGGTGGGAGGCTAATGATTCATCACTGATCTCGTATTCAACGTGCTCAATAACTGCAGAGTATGACTCGTTTCTCGTAGAGGACGAGGATCCAAATAGGGTTCGGGGAAGGAGTTTGTAAGAAGCTAGAGATTTGTTTGAGGAGAGAGTTTGAAGAGCGTTGTTTGCCTCTAAGTCAGTTTTTAGGTTAGGTTAGGTTTTAGGGGATAATGAGTAAATGAAGTTATATTACTTGAAAGGTTTACGAGTGTTTAGTGAAGTAGAAGTTGAAGGTGAGAATTGAGGCACTGGATTACCAGAAACGTGTGATGTTGAAGTGGAGTATTGTTCGGCTGTGGCGGCTGATGTGGTAGCTGAGGTAGAAACCAGTTGTTGCGGCTTTTTGGTAGATGCTGGTTGAGTGAGGTTTTTGTTGCTGAGAGGTACGACTTTTTTGGGCCGTCCTCTCTTTCTCTTCTTCGTCCATTCTTCGTCCTTATCGGACATAATTGAGGTCTCGTCCGTGAGCATTTATGCCAACGGAGAGTGGGTATAAATATTGTTGAAATATAAATACCAAAGTATTTGTAGCACACACAGTTTAAGAAAAGATAGAGAAAAAAACAGCTTAAGTGATAGCACTTTATCGAAAGAGATAACGGACAGGTTTTAGATACGTCTGTGCGCGTTAAAGTCTCGACAACGACCTTCTGAATATATTTTAATAAAATTCTTAATTTCTTCAAAATTAAAAGAAAAAATAAACGGTTCTTGAAAACTCTAAAAACAATTATTATTGAAATTATTATTAAAGAAATCCATAAATTTCTTAAATATATTAGAATTGTCTTATATAATATATTAGAATTGTTATCAAATAAAAAAAGATCAAAATTAAAGAAATACAATTAAAAACGAAAGCAAATTAAATATAATTCGTAACAAAATAACTAAAATTTAAATTTTTAAGAGAAATTTAAAAAAAAGAAAAATGTCCATAAACGTTTGATATTATATAAAATTAAATCAGAACGCGTTTACAGAAAAATAATTCCAATTTCAAATTCCAATTTAAAGTTGGAAATGTATAGACTCATAAATTATACAACAAAAAGAAAATAATTCTTTTAATACATGTACATACCTGCAGAATTTATTAATTAAATTATTCAATATTATCTTACCGATAATGTAGATGTCCAACTAAATTCACACAATGTCACAACTATTATAACAAATTGTTTCACGATAATTATTTTTACAAACGCGATTTGTAGTAGTTCGATAGAAAATGAATGTTTTAGGCCCTCCATACTGGTATACGGAAATACGTATTTGTTTTTAGTTTTTCGTATAGACTATAAATTAAAAAAAATAATTTATGGCTTAAAAAATACTCAAACTATCTTGAAAAGGATGTTTGTAATAAAATTTAAAAAAAAATCGAATGCGCTTCCCATATAACTCGTTTAACAAAATATTCGCTATATTACATTTTTCGTTTATCTTGGTTTCAAATAAGTAATGAATTAATAACACTTTAAGTAATTTTTGTTGTAGTTTTGGCGCCCCTCTTGTGTAAGCGCCCTGATGCCTCGCATCACTTGCTTACCGCCTTTGTCCGGCCCTGCTGATTGCCTTTACTAAAAATCGAGTCTGGATCCGCCTCTGTGTTTATTATTATTATTAATAGTTGTCTTATTGAAAATACTTATTATTCTGAAATTTCAAAGCCGCTGCGTTATAGTCGTTGTATATCGTTATTGGGAGGATGCGCGACGGGAACATCTGACGTATAAAAGTAGGCTCTATAACCGTCGAACAATAACAATTTTTTATAATTTTAAATTTTTTTAAAATTTGTGTTCGCAAAAAAATACAGTGTGGAAACTTTAACTGAATAAGCCACCTTCGACCTTTTTTTCAAATGGAAAGGTATGTCAAGTAACACCTTGTTTGAAAGATCTCTTCGCAAGGAATACAACACACATTTATTTAAAACTCTTAATGTTGAAAATGTTAGGCCACATTTTATTTTCATTAACAACATCAAAAGTCTGTCCTCTGTAGTAACAGAACATTTATTCGAGGTTTTTGTCCTTTTCAACAAAAAATTAATAAATAGATTAATAAATAATATTTTTTTTTCTAATTTCCAACTAGCATTTTGAAATCTGTAAAATTTGCAGCTACTATTTCTGCCTGTATTTTTATAATTTACCACACAACAGCTATTAGGCCCCACTTTTTAAACAAATTTTCACTAATTTCATCACATTTTATACTTTTTTAACGCTCACTTTGTACGCAGCGTACGCTACAGTCGATTCGGTTGTCACCGCCATATACTCTGCACGCTCCCAATATTCATTAAGCGCTTCCTATCTTTAAATTTAAATAAAACAAAGTGTGTGTGATATATCAAATTTTTTTATTTGTTTGAAAGATCTATCCATGCCATTATGTATAGAATGTAACATGCTGCAAATGCCCGCCTGGAGTTCGCTGGGTGACGCGAAATGTGAGTGATCCGAAATGTCCAATTTTCCATGACTCCATGACATGAATTTTACCGATGGCATGAGTTATGTTGACTTTGAGAGCTGCTGTAGTTTGTGGCTTATTCGCATAAACATTCGACTTAAGAACACCCCAAAGAAAAATCTAACAGGGTCAAATCGCACCATCTCGGTGGCCAGTAAACATCACCTCCACGTAAGATGACCATGCACTCAAATCATGCCCTAATGCAGAATGTCCAATGTGGAAAGAACTGTGTGGCACGTAGCGCCGTCCTGCTGAAACCACATGTCGTTAGTGTTCCTATTATCCAATTTAAGTTAAAAGAAGTTGGTAATAATCAATCTTGAAGATCTTCCTAAAGGTAATACACAACCGAATATACAATAAACTAAAAGAAGGCATTAGCGACACGCAGATGGGATTTAGGAAAGTTATGCGAATCAGAGAAGCACTCTTTGGATTGAATGTGTTGCGACAAAGATGTCTAGACATGAACCACGAAATGTACATCTATTACATCGACTTCCAGAAAGCTTTTGTCAGGGTCCAACATACCAAACTACTAGAGATACTAAAGAGGAAAAACATCGATAGTAGAGATATAAGAATAATCTCTAACCTCTACTGGAACCAAACAGCTAAAGTAAAAGTCTGAAAAGACCTAAGCGAGAGGTTAAAATATGTCGAGGGGTAAGAGAGGGATGTATACTGTCGCCTCTCTTATTCAATGTATATAGTGAATGTATCTCCGAAGAGGCATTTTCAGAAGAGAAGGGAGGCATCATCATAAATGGCGAGACAATTGACAACATACGATATGCAGATGACACTAACATTATAACTGACAACATAGAAGACCTACAGCGCCTAGTCGATTCAATAAACACCCACTGCAAAAGGTACGGACTGGACATAAACACAAAGAATACAAAAGCTATGGCCACTACAAAGTACCCTAACATTAATCATAATAGACCACCTATAGTCATTAACAATGAAGCTATAGAATGGGTATCCTCCCACAAGTACCTGGGAACCTGGGTAACAGATAATACAGAGCAAACCAAGGAAATCAACTGCAGAATAGAACTCGCCCGTAGTGCTCTTTCTAAAATAGGGAAAATCCTCTATAATCGCAGCATTAAATTAGAGATTAGAAATCGAATGCTAAAATGCTACATCTTTCCTACCCTGCTGTATGGAATAGAGGCCTGGACATTAAAGGCGGAAAATATAAAAAAAACTGGAGGCTTTAGAAATGTGCTGTTACAGGAGAATCCTAAAAATTTCATGGACCGATAAAATTACCAGCGAAGCAGTACTGCACAGAATAAAACCAGAGAGATCCATAAAACCATTAAAAAAGAAAACTTGAGTACGTGGAACACATTCTAAGAGGAGAAAGATACAACATCCTCAAACTAATTATCCAGGGTAAAATTAGAGGAAAAAGAACTGCTGGTAGAAGAAGGACATCGTGGCTTCGCAACCTGAGAGAGCGGTTTGAGTGTACGTCTTCCAAGCTGTTCAGGGCGGCTGTCAACAAGATACGCGTCGTTATGATGGTTTTCAATCTCCGATTGGAGGCAACTAAAAGAAGAAGGAGAATAATCGATCTGTAGCGCTTGCCTGACGGTGACGGTGACGGTGATTGCCAATCGTGCTCGAAGAAATATGGATCGATGACGCCGCCAGCCCAAAATCCACACCAAACAGTGACTTTTTCGGGATGTATTGGACGCTCTTGGATCACATGTGGATTGGTAAATTGGTCGTTCCAAATTCGACACTTTTGTTTATTGACGTAACCATCCCTCCAGAAATGGGCTTCATCGCTAAAAATTATTTTTTTTATGGAAATTGGGGACAGTTGTCCAACTGTTGGTCCAACTGCTTCAGGGCCCATTTAGCCCTGACACACGCCGTTGTCTATGGTCGTTTACCTTCAGCTCATGGGTCAGTTGAATTTTGTACGGGTGCAGGCCCAAGTTACGACGCAAAATTCGCCAAGTTGTGGTCTACGAAAGGCCGAGTTTTTGTGCACGCTCCATGTGCTTTCTCCTGCACGCTTTCACGGACAGCAACTATGTTTTCGGCAGATCTTTCGTTTCGTCGTCGTACTGGTGTTGGTTTATTGTTTTACTGCACCAGTGCACTCAAATTTATGCAGCACACTGCGAATAGTACTCTCAGTAGGACGATTATGGATATCGAAAAATGGGCGCAGCGCGCGGAACGTTCCCCGAACAGAACACCCATTTTTATAAATTCGCTCGTGCGAATTTATAAATTCGCATTTGCTCGTGTTGTTGAACGCTATATCTGTCCATGGTGATTTGGCAAAACAGACTGAATAAATGGGCGCTACCAACTGTCAAAGTTTCGAAGTCCCTATTGGAAGACACTATATGGCATGGGCATGCGACTTAAGAAAACTCCACAAAAAAAAATCTAACGGGGTCAAATCGCATTACCTCGGTAGCCAGTTCGCATCACCTCCAAGTTAGATGACCATGACCACATGTCGTTTGTGTCAATATTATCCAATACAGGTCAAAATAAGTTGGTAATCATCGACCTATAGCGCTCGTCGTTGACGCTGATGGCCAATCGTTCTCGAAGAAATATGGACCGATGACGCCGCCAGCTCAAAATCCACACCAAACAGTGACTTTTTCGGGATGCATTGGACACTCTTGGATCTCATGTGGATTAGTATCGTCCTAAATTCAACAGTCTTGTAAATTCACCTACCATTTCATCCAGAAATGGTTCTCATGTAGATGATTTTTTTATGGAAATTAGGGTCAGTTTCACACAAATCATACATCAGCGAACACATGTTTGTCGTTGTCTATGGTCCATTGACCTCAACTCCTGGGTCAGTTGACTTTTGTACGGGTTCTAGACCCAAGCTACGACGCAAAATTCGCCATATTGTGGTCAGCGAAAGGCCGAGTTCTTGTGAGCGACGCGAACGCGGCTCGGATTCTCCTGCACACTCTCGCGGACAGCAGCGATGTTTTCTGGCAGATCTTGCGTTTCGTCGTCGTATTTTTGTTGGTTTATTGTTTACTGAACCAGTGGACTCAAATTTATCCACCACACTGCGAATAGTAGGTACTCTCGGTAGGACGATTTTGATGATCGTAAAATTGCGCCCATTTTACGATCGCCAAAATCGTCCTACCGAGAGTACCTACTATTGGCAGTGTGGTGGATAAATTTGAGTCCACTGGTTCAGTAAACAATAAACCAAACGTGCGGAACGTTGCCCGAACTGAACACATTTTGATCAAACAATTTTATCACTTGCACGTGTTGTTGGACGCTATATCTGTCCATGATGATTTGGCAAAACAGACTGAATAAATGACAGCCAATTCGACAGGTGTAGCTTCAACATTATGGCCGCTACCAACGGTCAAAATTCCGAAGTCCCTATTGGAAGATCGGACTTACAATGTTGCGAACCCCGATGAGTGAGCTTTTTTCAGTTGCAACAGAAAATTCTCTTTATATATATATATATATATATATATATATATATATATATATATATATATATATATATATATATCGGTTTATTTATATTTTTTATATATCGGTTTAATAATTACCCATATTTAATTAAAAATTATATTTTATGCGATTATTTATTTCGTTAAGTATATTATCATGATTATTTTATTGTTTACTTTATTTTAAAAATTGATCGATATATCGATATTTTTTTAAATACATCAGAACTATAGTTCGATAGATTCTAAAAGTATCAATATTAAAAATATCGATCTATTTTTAAATATCAACATCCCGATTGTGCGGTTAGGTCTGAATTATCTAAACACAATGTGGCCGAATCTGATGAGTCCATCAAATCCAAAACCCAATAAAATGAGGATTCCCTGAAATTAGTAATTACACTCTATCGATATCATAATGCTGTGAGAACAAATGTTTAAGCTCCGTCTAGTTTGGATAAATATTTAGATTGTCTCCGTTTTGTTTATTTTCAAGTAAACCAATTTATATAGTAAGATACTTTGCAGCAATTCATGTTACTGACTCGATTAAATTCCCTTCTCTTCGTTTTCTCTGTCCCCGGCTAAAATTCAACGTTAATCTCAACTCCGCGATCTTTATTACAATTATGGAGAGATAACATCTAGATTGGATTTGTTTGCGGAACTAAACGTTTTGTAAACTAAATAATACCTACGATTTCAATTATCAACTCGAATTAATACTTATTAGACTAACAGCTCCATTTGAAATTTGTTCCAGGTTTGTACTACGGGACGAGCATTTGTTTAGTAACCTTCGCATCCGGCCTGTCCGTCGTCACGCTCAATATTTATCATCGAGGTGTAAGAGGAGCAGCGGTACCAAAAATCATCAGGACCATCGTTTTGGAAAGGATGTCTAAACTTATTTTCATGAGATTTGAAATGTCACAAGCCGCACAAAATACACGAACTGCAAAGGTAAATAAAAATAACTTGTTTTATTTAATAGACAGAACGGTGAAAAATATATAAATTGAGGTAACATTATGTACGAATTATTTTCCATTAATATTTGAACGATCAAACGAGCCCGCCGAAGGCGGGCGAAGTTCGATCGTGATTATACAAAACGTCTCGTTCTCGTTTGAAGATGATAATTTGTAGTAATACTCGTCATTGCTTACATTTCACACTTCTTAGAGTTTAAAATTTGGCGCTTAGGCTAGTGTGGACGGCGCACGGCCGGCCCTGTACAGTCATATTTTTAGCGATTTTTGTAGTTGAGTTTTCCCTGCAAGATGATTTAGGGTATGTTTAAAAACGGGTACATCTAGGGAGGAGATTGAACATCTTCGAACGAGACATTTCGTATAACCACGATCGAACATCGGCCGCCTTCGGCGGGCTGGTTTGATCGTTCAATTATATGTTATATTCAAGTATATCGTTCTCGATGATAATTTGTAGACTTTTAGCGTATAGGAAAACTCATTCATTTATCATGTTACATGACTGGAAACCATTAAGAAAAGAGTTTGATGTCCGACTCGATGCTTCTGTCGTATTGTACCTCTTTCATTGAGGTTTTGTTTTTATTGGAATTTCCTTATTAGAGTCAGAATGCTCTACTAGCATTAGTTGCTTCTACGTCTTCAGTAAGAGCTATTTCTTGCTTTTGGGAAGCAATTTATCGGAATTTTATCCAGATTTTCTTCTAAAAAAAGAAATTGTTTTATAATATGGACCTTTATTGTAAGTATTTTTGTAACTTCGTCTAATGGACAGTTTGCTGTATGGACTGTTAGTCGTATGGACAGTTTGTCGTACAGACAGTTTGTCATATGGGCAATTTTTCGTATAAACAGTTTGTCGTATAGACAGCTCTTTGTACATGTTATTTCTGTACAAAGACATACTTAAGTGTGAATGAATCACCACACTTAAGCATTTTTCAAGTAAGTGTCCCGTATAGAGGCTAAACACTCTTTATGTGATACTGGTTTCATATGGAAACTCATACATCTTTTTTGTTGTACAGACAGTTTGCCGTATAGACAGTTTGTCGTATAAACTGTTTGTCATAGACAGTTTATCGAATAGACAGTTTGTCATATAGACAGTTTTTGTACATGTTGTTTTTGTACAAAAAAAACATACTTAAGTGTGAATGAATTGCCACACTTAAGCATATTTAAGTAAATGTCTCGTATGGAGAGTAAATACTTTTTATGTGATACTGGTTTCGTGTGGAAACTCATATATCATTGTTATACAGACAGTTTGTCGTATAAACAGTTTGTCGCCTGGACAATTTGTCGTATAGACAGTTTTTGTACATGTTGTTTTTGTGTAAAAACTGAGTTAAGTGTGAATGAATCAACACACTTAAACATTTGTTTAGTAAGTGTCTCGTATGGAGACTAAATACTTTTATTTATGTGATACTGGTTTCGTTTGGAAACTCATATATCTTTGTTATGCAGACAGTTTGTCGTATAAACAGTTTGTCGTATAGACAGCTTGTCGTCTGGACAATTTGTCATATAGACAGTTTTTGTACAGGTTGTTTTTATGCAAAAACATATACTTAAATGTAATTGAATCAACACACTTAAGCATTTTTGAAGTAAATGTCTCGTATGGAGACTAAATGCTTTTTATGTGATAATGTTTCGTACGGAAACTCATATATCTTTTTTGTTATAGAGACAGTTTGTCGTTTCGACAGTCTGTCGTGTAAACAGTTTGTCATATAGACAGTTTGTCGTATGGACAGTTTGTTATTTAGACAGTTTTTTGTACATGTTGCTTTTGTACAAAGAAAAAATAAAAAACATATTTAAGTGTGAATGAATCCACACTTAATCATTTTTAAATTGTCTCGTAAGGAGGCTAAATACTTTTTATGTGATACCTGCATTTCCATTCTGATTTTTATCAGTGGTTTTATTTCATTCTGCCAGTTTTCAAACGATGTTATTGAGGTTATCGATCTGTTTTTCAATTTTTTCCAGTCTTCCATCCGTTTTTTGTTTCTTTCTATCCCTTTTCGTGATCGTGAACATGATTTTCTCTTCTTCCTATCTCCTGGCATTATAAACCTTTTATTTTTATTTAGATTTGGTAATTTTTTATACTTAGAGTACTCAGTACGTGTGAAACGTCACACAACGAACAAATATGACTGTACAGGGCCGGCCGTGCGCGGTCCACACTAGCCTAGGCGCCAGATTTCAAACTCTGAAGAAAAGTGTGAAATGTAAGCAATGACGAGCATTACTACAAATTATCATCGAGATCGAGACGTGTAGTATAATTGACCATTTTATATCCAGATTCGATAGATATACGCCTATGGTATATATATATATATATATATATATATATATATATATATATATATATATATATATATATATCGTATTTGTACAAGCCTATAGGCTTACCACATTCAACCCTGGACATATTTTTTAAATTACTTAAGATTATAAAAGTTTTAACAGTTTACTGAAACAAGAAACTTTAATTAATTCATTTTATTTTCCACTGCACATGCCTTTTCGTAGTAATCCTAGAAATGCTTTGTTTGTAATGATTAAATCATAAAATTCTAAACAAGAAAGTTTTGAATTAATTTTAACATTCATGAGATGTTAACCTGTTGATACTAAAAGTCCACCCCTTTCTGTAGACCAAATGCTCACTATAATCGAAAAAAATCTCTCAGCTGGCACAGATATCTTAGGCAAAGATATTGCAAACTCGACCATTTTAGAAATGTTGCAACATGAAATATCACTTTTTTTAAACACCTTAAATATTGCTTTCCGCTTCTTTTAAATAGTATTTGGTACTTTTTATGGAAGATGGGGAATTCCGAAGGCGGCATAACTCTGAGCTCTACGAACATATTGAGATGCTCTCTGACTGTGCAAGGAAAAGAAGGGTAGCTTTCTATGGCCAAGTTGCAAGATTGCCTCCATACCGACTAACCAACCGTCTGTTCACCTTCTGGCAAAACAAAAAGCCTCGTACCAATTGGTTGACAGAAACCGAGAAGGATATTAAAGAACTGGGAATAACAGATCTCAAAAACCGACAGTCTGTGAGACGCACCCTGAAGGAAGCCCGTGGATTTCAGGAAAAACCTCGAAGGAAAGGTAGCCCCTGGACAGACGAGAGAAAGGAGTTACACTGGCAGAAGATGCGACAATACTGGGCAAAGGTCAAAGCCCAACAGTTGAACAAGCGTGGTCCAAAGTAGGCCTATTCGGAAGAAGAAGAAGAAACGTTTTATATAGTGGGTTGGACATTTTTATTTTATTTATTTCTACATATTGATGATTTTTGGTCAAAATTAATGAACTGTGATAAAAGAGACCAGGGGCTTCAAAATCTCTCGAAGTTTGTTCTCTACGTTATTTTTCTTCCTCATTTTAATGCAGATAGCGAGCGAATATTTAGCCAGATTAATTTAATAAACATTAAATCAAGGAACATACTGGTTACGTCCACAGTCAACGGACAATTTTAGCAAGGCAAAAGATTAAAATCAATAAGTGTGATTGCACGAATAAGTGTGATTGCACGGGGAGGTAGTTCAACAAAAATTAAGCCTCCACGTTGTTTTTGTTGAAATTTTTTTTTACATTTTTAAGATTGCAGACAGTATATGTGAACGCAATTATTTGGATGTTGCCACGTTTATTCTTGCCCGTTTGTATCAAAGAGGATCCGATCCTCCTTGCTTTTATATGAAAAACTGTAACTATGGCAACATATATATTATTTTAAGCGTCGTATTGAATTTGCATTCATATTTCAACCAGATTTCAACGAACAGCTACGATACAATGCCTCGTGTGGATTTTATTGGTGGTTTTACCTTGGTTAGATTAGGTTGTCCGACGCGGAGCGGGAAGATAAATCAAGACAACATACCCGCGGCAGCGCGAACTCTCGGTCCAATGTAGGACAAAGTGGCAAGGGCCGTTGGTTTTACCTTGGTTAGATTAGGTTGTCCGCCGCGAAGCGGGAAGATAAATCAAGACAACATACGCGCGGCAGCGCGAACTCTCGGTCCAATGTAGGTTTTATCTGTTTTTTTTAATTTCAAAATTTAATTTGTATTTTCCAGATGGAGGATCTGGCGTTTTTTTTTTTATTTAATTTGATGAAAATCTTAATTTATTTACATTTTTCCCTGGATATATTACAAGTTTTCCTTTTTTTTTATTTAGAAGCAAATCTGTTGATAATTAGAAAAAATAATAAACGTGGCAACATATAGTTATTTGCATTCGCGTCGACTATCTGTCACGTTGACAATGTTTACAACTATTTCAAGAAAAACACGAATATTTATTGAACCAGATAACTTAGAAGCTTCATTTTTGCTTTCCGACCTTTGCGACCTTTCCGTTAACCCGTGCCAAGGACGATTAATAACAGTTACACCAGGTAAAAAGTCCATAACACTAAATTTCAATAGACCAGTAAACTCGATAAATTCCATTTTTTACTTTCAAAACAAATTCAAATCCTAATAGTTGCCAGCAATTATAAAGAGCTACGATCCGTGTATTTGGAATTTTCTACTAATAGATTATGGAGATAGGCAGAATAATGCATATTTCGATTTAAACAAATGTATATTTCGTCAATCCAAAAGTATGAATTTTCACACCGTGTATAATACATACGTGAGTAAATATTAAATGATTAATTTTAATAAAATTCGATGTTGAGTGTTAATTCAATATCTGTTCACAATAACATGAATGTAATTTTTTTTTCTAAGAAACATCGTTTTCTTTTTTAATATCTGGAAATGTACTATAATTTTTGTAAAAGTACGATAATTTTACACCCCTGGTACGATCACCGCCACCTTCCAGGCTGCTAACACTTCACACTTCATAACGTTCTCTGTAACGTTCTTTGTGCTTGACGAAACTACGTGTTTTTATGAGTGTTTAACCTAAAAAGAATTGTATTTTAAAATTTGATTTAAACAAAAAACGTCGAATAGCAGCTTACATGCAGGGTTCCCAACTTAGGGGGTTTCCCCCCAAATTTAGGGGGTAAATAAGCGGGACGGGATTTTTTTAGGGGTTTTATATTTTTAGAGGTATTTTTAGGGATTTATTTATGGTTATTATTTTTTTAAAGAAAAATTAGGGTTTAAAAATATATGCCCTAGGATAACTCAAGCTAGCCAATCATAGTTATATAATTGTTGACCTGGTGACTTACCGTCATCTAGTACATTTTCTCGTTACTAAGATTTCTGAATTAAATGAAAAACACAATGATTGTGACGCAGATGGCTGTAAACCTTTTGAAAATGTCTCAAAATTCGGACTAGCATTTTTCACGGTGCCAATTTCAAACGCAAATGTCGAACACGCATTCTCCATCTACAGTATTGTGAATAATAAGTTGCGGAATAGACTATCTATTGAAATGTTTCAAAGTATGATGATAGTTCGATTCAAATATGCAACGAAATGGTGGATATTGCACACCATTTAATCCATCCCCTAACATGTCAGGTTTATTTAATAATCAATATGTATGATTTCAAAAAGTCAGAACCAGAAAAACGAAATTATTTTTGAAATATTATAAATAAATAATTTTAAAAGAAGATTTATAAATAAAGAATATTAAAAATTATTACAGAATATTAATTATTATTAATTTATTATTTTTTTCTAAATATTATTTTTTTAGGGGGATTTTTAAGTAATTGTGGCAATTTTAGGGGTTTTTGACTTTGGTTTTAGGGGTAAATATTTTTGGGGGTTGGTAACACTGCTTACATGATGGGCAAGAGTAGAAAATGCAGCAGAGACAGGGAAGAGGAAAGTACTAGCAAGAGACTGCGGAGGTTAGAAAAATGGTTGAAGGGTTAACAGAAACCATAAACAAATCAACAAAAAGTACAGGTATTTGAGATTTTAAAGTTGAATGATATTTTATATAATTTAAATTTACACGACGCACAGTGGGCCCCACTTGGAATGTATGATTTCTTGGCAAAAATTATTTGAGCTAAATTTTGACTATAAAATGATAAGTACAAATCTTTTTAATAACAATTCAAAGTTTAATATGTATTTTTTTCTGAACTATATACATGTATGTAAATTTATGGAAGTGTCCGACCAGTTTTTCTAAGAACCTGTCATGTTTTTTGTTAGCTTTTTACCATTTTTGCTTGAAATCAGCTATAAAAAATGAAATCTTTTTATCAAGATCCGGAATTAGGTCTTTAGGACACTTTGTACAAATTTTTTCATAAATTTTACTTTACTTCGGTTCTGCGCTGTCAGCAGTTAGACAAAATCAGTGAAAAACAAGTCTACCGCCGATGCAGATATCTTGACCACTTCACATTGTTTTGCTATATAAAAATTCAAGGATAACGTTGAAAGTATAAATAAACTATGTGTGTAAACAGAACATTGATATCACTAACCATTTTTGCACAAGAAATTCGTGAAAACTTGGTATTCTTTTGCGCTCTAAACCAGCATTATCTCCAATTGGCGCAAACATGCGCAGCTTTTTTTTCAAATCAATTGTGAACAACTATTGCAAAAACAAAACAAAATACAACTGCAAACATGATATGCACTGATGTCAACTAAATTCGTACAAATAAATGTTACACCCTTTAATTTTAATTTTCATTTACGCGTCTTTGTTAATTAATATTATAACATATTACTAAACATTATACAATTAAAATTATATATAGTAACCTGCAGATAAGGATGCCATACTGGTAAAACTATTAAATCTGAGCCGCGATGGTTGCTTCTGAAATGAACTTTAGCTTCAGCAGCTTCAGGCAAGTCTAGTCGCTGAAAACAAATGCTAGATCACGGCTGCTTGATAGCATGCAGTAACATGTTGAAACAGGATGACCTGTGTCGTGTGTACACTAGGGTGGAGCAAAATATTTTTTTTTGGTTGGTAGTGATGTAATAGTGAAAAATCGGTGCCTTGACTCAAATTAATCCATACAAAATATTATTTGATTTGATTTATAGTAATAGCCTCCGCAACATCATTGAATTTTTTTTAAAATATGGTTTTTAGACAAATTGAAATTTTAATGAACAGATGTATTTTATTCCCAGAAATTATTATAACTACAGTTTTTTTTTTATATAAAACAAAAAAAATGCATGATCTTAAGTTTATAATATAAAATAAGGGGAGTGAGAGAGTGCAGGAGGGGACAATTAGAACCCTTGTCGCGTCGTCAGTGGAATATTGGTTTTGGCTCAAATTAGACTGCGCTAGTTATTTAACAAGTAAGCTAACGTCAATTTTGTTTCGTAAAAAAACATGCAAAGAAAACGAAGTGTCTTAATTTCCTATTTTTGGTGATATTTGTGAGATAAAAGACAATATTCTACCTACTTATGAAGATGTAATAAAATACTATGAATGGACAAGACATCAACTAAAGTTACAATTGGAAACTGCAAAAGAGCCCACATTTGCAGAAATAGCAAATATAGTGACATCCAGAATTGAAAATATATGTCAAACTGCATCTATTCCGATAGTAACACCAATAAGGGTCGTATAGATGTTAAAAGCATAGCATTTAAAATGCAAAAACCTACTTAAGTCTGTGAAAAAGGCTATCTCCGGGAAACTTAGAAAGTTTTCGACAAAGTAGTAAGGTACTTTTTGATATTGCAGCATGCAAGTGTAAAGATTTCCCTCAATGTATCTGTTGCAAGGATTAAAAGGTTCCCAAATAAGAACATACTTTTGGAGTTGTTCAAAGAACCCCTCGAAGTATGATAATAGGTGGAATCGACGTAAGTGTTACGAAGAGGTTGCAAAGGAGGAGTTGGAAAGAGGAAACAGAAATGAGATAACCGCCCAACTACAGCTTTAAATACTTCGTTATCTGTTCTAGAAGTTAGTACTTCTTCGGTATCTTCAGCGTCTGAAAGTCGTAGTAGTTCAGATAATTCCACCAACACCATAAACAAAAGCTTTCCGAAAAAAATATATGCGTCGATTTTCCTACTTTATCGAAGACATGCTACAGGTATGGTGTATCAGACAGAGCAGCTGCAGCGATTGCGTCGTGTATAGTGCCGCCTAAAAATTTCAATGCTTCAACATATACTTATTTAATAAATGGGCAAGAAATATTAAGTGAACCACCGATTATGAAAAACCTGCCTGACCAAGAAATTCAGTATCGTTTAATCAGTTGGTGAGGGTGAAGTGTTGTTTTTAAGGCTTCCATGCCACCATGCCAAGTCAAGCTGTTGAACGAACTGTAAAATTGACGACGATAGCTGCCACAAAAGTCACGATTAGGTGCACTAAGAACCAAATTGGAATCACGAAACGTAATGCCTAAATTTGAGACAAAAAGAGATTTTCGAGCAAATTAATTGTTTTCTTTTTTAGTAATATTTTTGTAAAAAAAATGTTGTATTTTTGATTAAAGGTGATTAATATATATCTGAATTATATATTGCGCATCATTTATCACCCATCATCAGGGAGCATCATTTATCATTAAATTTAAATTTTTGAGGTCAGTGCGGAGGCAAAAGATATTCATCAAATTGATCCTAAAATTATATTTATTTTAACATTAATATAATGCACCAATCCCCCCCTATTACAACTTTAAATCTCTAAAAAAATATTTTAGGATACATCCATGCTCCACCCTGTATACGCTCGCCGAGATCTGCAATGATTTTTCGCAAACCTTATGAAAGTGTTAATTCTTGATATGTACATATATATAGTTGTAAAAAATTACATATTACAAGAAATTACATATTACATATAAAAAATTACATATTACACTTTTTATTATTATTTTCAAACGTTGTATTTATCAATTAATATTCAAAACTTAAAATAATTTAAAATAACGTGTGTAAAATTTATAAATAATGTGTGACGTCTTGTACTAAGTTTGTGTGAGTCTGGATGGGCATATCAGGCTAGTGCTTTTTGCATATAGGGGGCAATAACAACTAGTACTGTGAATCTTCATCTGGCATTATCAGGAAAAAAAATCTTTTTCATTTGTAGATGAGGTTCAGAAGCGAACAGCGAAAACATGGACATCAAGAAACAGAATTATGGAATTTCTGTTGAAGAAAATAACCCGGAGCCAGGCCCAGTACCAGTATTATTCAGGATCGGGTTCAAGAGCAGACTAAAAAACTAAATGATCTAAATGATACAGTACTAACAGTAGTAGAATCTGTTTTTGGAGATGATCTCAGAGAAATTAACAAAGAATCAGTTAATTTAGATGAAAGTCTGGTTTCAAGATGGTCTACTTTGTTGACAGATGGTTTATCCAATGCGGTAAAAGTTGATTTAATGAACAAATATCCCCATAGTGGAAATATTTATTTCGAAGCACCCGAATTGAATGGTATTAAGAGGGATCAGCTGTTTGTTAATAAACAAAACCTAGCTGGTTCAGCTCTGTCTGCTTTGGGACAGGGCATTACAATGATTTTAAAGGATGAAGAAGAGCCATTAGATTGGTTAGAGTTATTGTAGAAGCTGATTGATGCAGGCAAACTTGTTTCACAGCTGCATAACCAGATCTCTACATCTAGAAGGGCCTTTATTACTCCAGGACTTGCTAAACCTATAAAAGATTTACTACAAAAAACGAAACCAGGCTCATTGCTGTATGGTGAAAAATTGGGTGAAAAAATTAAAATAGCAGAAGCAATGGAGAAGATGGGTAAGGATATGAAGTGTTCAAATAATGTCTCCACTTCATCTGTTGGGAAAAGACACCCCAAACCATTCTCAGGACAGACTTTAAACTGGAGGGGCCAGAATTTGAGACAGGGGACTTCGTATCAGAGCCCGAAATTCTACCAGATAAGACATCCCCAAGCAAATCAGTACAACAAGAACAATTCAGCCAGACAGACCAACTTCAAAAGGATTCAACATACAACATTTTCAGACAAGTAGGTAACAAGGTGAGATTATTAGCAGGTGTCAGGGTGGAGAGACTTTTTCCAGGAATGGAAAAAGATCACCAGTGATGCATTTATTTTTAATTGCATAAGTCGGTATGAAATTCCTTTTCATACATATCCTGAGCTCAATCTCTGAGCTTCAACGGAGATATACAATTTTCATTGGAAGATGAATGATTGTTAGAGTTAGGGTTGAATAAATTCTTATCTATAGAGCAAATAACTGAATGTGAACCATTAGTAAGGTAATTTTTATCACTATACTTCCTTGTTTCAAAACCTGATGGCTCTAAAAGATTTATACTAATTGTAAATCTTAAATATATAAAACCAGTTCATTGAAATGCAGCATTTTTTAATTAAAGTTAATTTACCCAAAATTTTGGTTTGTCAATTTAGACTTGAAAGATTCCTATTTGTTAATAAAAATTGGTCCACTTATTGTTAGCTGAAATTTTTTAAGACTGAATTTTTTAGACTTTGTAGAAGCCCCTATGTATTAATATTAAAACTATAAAAAAATATGTATTAATATTAAAACCAGTACTAATTTTTTTAAGAGAAAAGGGTTTTCTATTGACTGCATACTTAAATGACATTCTGTGTATCGGACGATCACAACCTGAATGTATGGAAAATATAACTTTTACAAGAAAAGTCCTGAATAGACTAGGTTTTATTATAAATGAAAAGAAGAGTAAACAAAAACCAAAACTCAGGTATAAATATTTGGGCTTTATAATCGACTCCAGCGATATGACATTGTCCCTACCTTTGGAAAAGAATCAAAAACTATTCTTAATAAAAAATTCATTCTCAATTAGGGATTTTAGGATTAAGTGTTTGACACTTCCCGATGATTTTTGTTTCTCGAGTAATAAAGAATATTTTGGTCCTTTCTCGAGAATTCTCAAGAATTGGATATATTACATATCTGTGCAAAAATGTTGAATCATGGGTACAAAATGTATATAAACGAATTTGGAAAACATTTAAGGCAAGAAAATAATAACAACAAATGCATTGAAGTACATATTTTATTAAAAAATAGTTTAAATTAACTAACAAACATTGAAATTCTTCTTCATTGAAAACTTCTTGGTTCGATTTTTTAATCTGGAACCAGTTGTTTGAAAGATATTGCATTCTTGTCTAATTGTTTTACTTGTACTTTTGTCTTCACCATCTTCAGGATTAATTTCTTTAATAGTGCATTAATTTATAAATTGAATTGTTCTTGGAGGGATAATTGTACTTTTCTATTGGATTCTGATTCAGCTTCAGCATTAGCTGATCTATCATAGCTTTTTATATCATTATAGGGCATCATCACTGTCTGTTTCCAAGCAATTGGAGTAAATCTATTTAGCATTTCTATTGCAGTTTTATACATTTCATTCTTTGGGGCAGAATTAAAGAAAGAAGAAGCAGAAGTCACTTTGTCATCAGAACGGATTTATTTTTAGGTCATACAGAGGTACAATATTAATATCTCTTCTAAAATTGATTTCTTCTTTATTTTTTTGTAAAAATCCTTCCTATTCCAAAATCCTCCTCCTATTTCAAAATTAACTTCCTGTAACTTCCCAAATAAAAATTTTGAACCACCTTCTGCAGTTAATAGTGTGGAATCTTCTTGGCTTAAACTCTCAACAGTTAATCTAACAGGCTCTAAAACATTAAAACATTAATAATGTTTCACACAAAAACATTAATAATGTTTCAGTGATATTGACATAGTGATCTTTCCACAGATGACTCAAGTTTAGTTCCGATAAAGCCCTTTTAACGGCGTCCTTTAGTCGTAAAAACCGTTTTACTATAATTTCCATTGTGTTCCATCTTGTTTTGCAATCCAAAAGTAAAGCTATGCTTCTGTAATACACCATTTTTTATAGGAGATTTTTTTAATTTCTTACATTTTTCCGTATAACTCCAATTGTAGTAGTAGTATGTATATTATTCCCTTTACAGGTTTATAAAAATTTCAAAATGTTTACATTTCCACATAAAAACAATACATATAATTTATAGATAATAAAACTAAATAAATTGATAATTCCTATCCCTAAACAGATTAGCAGCTTCCCGCCGCACATTCTGTTCTTCTTCTCCCCTCAACTTTCTTCATCCATTCGATCCCTCTTTCATCCTCGTTCAAAATTTCTTCTCTACTCTCATCTCTCTCTCTCTCAGTTCTACGCATTCATTACACAAGTGCTCTATCGTCTCCTTTTTTTTTTCTCTACACATCCTGCATACTCAGTATTTTTTTTATATTCAGTATACATTTGGGAGTGCTGGTGGGGTGTCGGTGATAGACATTGCAGTTGTTAACGACTCTGCAAGGCAAGAAATTACAGAGATGGAGATCGGAGTGAAAGGTGAATCTGACCATATGCCAATACTGATCACGTTAAAGCAGCAGGTAGAAGAGGGGTCCAGGAAAGAAAAATGGGTTACCAGGTGGGATAGCGGCGCGACGGAGCTGTTTAAATTAAGAATGAAGGCAATAGACTGGGATAATTTAAAAGATATAGGTATGATAACCGAGGAAATGGAAATAGCAATGGTCAGGAGGAAAGTCACAAAAGGAACAGTGGAAAGATTATGGGCGGATAAGGAATTCCATAAGGGAGAAATAAAAATATAGAGAGGTGACGAGAAGGTGGAGAGAGGGTACCGGTAACAAGGATCTGTGGTTAAGTATGAGAGTGGACTTACGAAACCTGGAGAGGAGAAAGAAAGAAAGGTGGGAGAGAAGAGAGCGACAACGAATACTGGAGATTAAAACTGAAGCGCAGCTGTGGAAATATTTAAAGGAGAAGAGCGGGAAGAAGGAGCGAATTCCAGACAGTATACCTAAGGAAACCTGGTTAAGGCACTATATGGTTCTATTCGAAGGAGTGGAGATAATGGTGGATCGAGGGAAAGACAGTGTTAGAAGGGAGCAGACTGTTGAAGAAGTAGGTGAAGAAGAAATTACTGCCGGGGAAGTACACCAGGTAATTGCAGCCTTAAAGCAGAAGAAAGCGGCGGGACCGGACGGAGTTGGAAATGAAGCGTGGAAGTTGGTACCAGATATACCATGTATCGACAAGCTTACGGAGGAGTTCAACAAGATATGGAAAGGGACAAAGGGTATCCCAGAGAGCTGGAAAGAGGGGATAATACAGGCAATCCACAAAAATGGGGACAAGGAAAGGGTGGAGAATTACAGGGGGATCAAGCTGATGACTCTTCCTACAAAATGTTCGCCGATTCTAGAAGGACGGTTGAGAAAAGAGGCAGAGGAAAAGCAATTAATACCAGAGGTGCAAGCAGGATTCAGAGAGGGAAGAGGCACAGTCGAGCAACTCATAATGCTTAGATTTATAATTGATCAGGAAATTAGATCTGTGAGCCTTTTTGCTCTTTTTATCGACCTGAAAGCAGCGTATGATTCTGTAGATAGAGGGAGATTGTATAAATGTTTGGTTAAAAAGGGTATTTCGGAGAGGGTGAGCAGGAATGTGAGAGAGGTGTATAGGGAAACGGTGTGTAAGATCAGGATGAATAAGTGTGTAACGGAATATTTCGAGATAAAAAAGGGCCTGAGGCAGGGATGTCCACTGAGACCCACACTTTTCAATCTCTATGTGGCTGATTTGGAAAGAGTTTTGGCAGAAGGGCAAGCTGGAGGAGTAGTGGTAGGGAGAACAAAGGTGTGGAGCTTAGCATATGCTGATGATGTAGTTGTATTTGCCAAGACAGCTGGGGAATTGAGAGAGGTGATTGGAAGGGTGAGGGGTTTTTTTGAAAGGAGAGATTTGAGTGTGAATGTGGGAAAAACTAAATGGATGCGGTTCAAAAGAGGGGGTAGTTCAAGAAAAAGAGGTTTGAATGGAGAGAGAGGGAAATCGAGGAGGTGCAAAGGTTTAAGTATCTGGGGTATGTATTTGGAAATGGAGGTAGCAATAGAGAACATGTGGAGTATGTAGCGAAGAAAGCGTGGGTGGCAGCTGGGCGAGTCTGGAATGGAGGAATAAATTCGAAGGAAACTTCAGGGCCGCTGAGACGGTGTGGAAGGTGTGTGCGAGAAGCATTTTATTGTATGGCTCAGAAGTCTGGGGGACGAGAGAGGAGGACAGGATAGAGAGAGTCCAGTTAAACTTTTTCAAAAAAATCCTGAAGCTTGATAGGTCGACACCTGGTTACATCGTCCTCCAGGAGGTGAATGCGTGCAAGGTGGCAGTCTTGGCTTCAAGAAAGGTCATAAGGTATGAATATAAGGTGAGTGAAATGGGAGATGAAAGGTTAATAAAAGAGGTTTTTAGAATGGTAAATCGAGTGGGAGGAGGCAGTATGAAAGGGAGTCATTGGGGTAAGAGGAAATTGTATGAAAGAGGGGGTATATCTGGTGAGGGGCTCGAAACGCTAAAGCAGGAAAGGGCAGGGTGGGCCGAAAGGTTGGTAGAACGTTTGCAAGAAGTGGACCTACAGGAGCGGCAAAGCAAAATAGAAAGTAGTAATTTACATAAAGGGTATGTACAGATATGTATGAATGATAGTGGAAAGGGTCTGAAACTGCCGAGACAGATAAAAAGATGGAAAGAGCAAACTGGTAACAGAGAAGGTGTATTAAAAAGGAAATTGCGTTTATTTTGTGTCAGATATTTTTGTTTTTATTTTTAAATTTAATTTTTTTTTTGTATGTGATTTCTATATGCCAGTAGGTTAATAAATAAATAAATAAATACTCTATTCCTATCCTCCATCCAATATTTATTCTCTCTCTTCATTTCCACATCTTCCGGCAGTTCTTCTGTTATTACTTTTTCATATTTTCCATTGTACCTAGACTCCCTAATTATTATCCTCCTTTCTTGCACTTGCACATCTCTATCTTTCTGCACTAATTTATCTGACATTACTCTGCCTCTCTCTCACATTCTTACTATCTCCGCGCCTGCATACCCGTTTCTTTCGAGATATGCCTCCCTCTCTTTCCACACACCCTTTCCTATTTCTTTCCTTTTTTCTCTCAGAGACTCTTGCAAAATTCTGCACTCTCCTCTCTCTATCACTCTCTCCTTAAAACTAGTTGCTCTCTTTCTTGCTTCTATTCTTATTCTCTCTTATCCTTCTCTCTCTTTCTCTCTCTCCCTCTTAATCTATACCATCTCTCTTTGTTTCCTCCATCACTATATACCCCGGTGTCTCTATCTACTCCTATCATCCATTTAAAATATTTTTCTTTCACCCTTTCCATCCCTTCTTGCTCTCTTCATCCCCATATTTCCGCTCCATACATCATCACGCTTTTCACCAGGCTTTCAAACATCATTACCCTCCTCCTTAGTCATGTCCGAAGTTTCTCTCTCCTAGTCCCCATACTGCTCCTATTATTTTATTAGCTTTTTAGACCAGCTCTTTCACCTGTGCTGTTGCTGTGTTTCTTTCATTAAACATATATCCTAGGTACTTAAATTCTTTCACCTCCTCAATTTTCTCCTTCTCCCATCTCCACTCATTTACTCTTCTCCTACCACCCCCTTTTCTAAACACTTCATCTTGGATTTCCCTACATTCACAGTCAGCTTTTTCCACCTCATATATTTCTCCATGCTTCTTATCATTTCTTTCATACCTTTCTCCTCTTAGGACCACACTTTTTGTTTGCCTACCACAAACTTCCTGTGGGAAGCCCTCTCCTTTACTCACTCCATTCATTATCTTTAACAACCTGTCAGCTTCCCTTTCAGTTCCATATATCCACGATTCATTCTTTAACCATCCCTCCCCGGTGCCTTTTTCCATTTCAGGTTTCTCAGTTACCTCCAATTGTATCTTTACAACCGTTGTACCTCCTTTTTTGTACCTCCAATTGTATCTTTAACTGAATTATTCAAGTGCAGCTCTTCCTGTTCCTGTACTTCATTTTCCAAATCAGATTTATATTCTGAAAAATCGAAAAATTCTGACATTTCACATCACTTTTTTAATATGGCGGTCTTGATTGTGTTCATTTTATTTCTAATTATTTGTTTATTTTAATGTAACCTAGCGATATTGAATATTTGCGTGCGTTACCCAGTTTATTTGGAAATACTACGAGATTTGACATTTTTCGTATTAAATAATCGAGGTCAAGAAGTACTTTTCGCGCATGAGTAATAGAAAATTAATGAGTTTATCAATTATAAAAAAATGTTGACGATAACTTGGAACGGCTTTTTATCTAGTAATGTACAAGTGGATTTCATTTGAATACGTCTCGTCAGTGATCAACACCTATATCGGTAGCAGTTGTTTACATTGAGTGACTTTTGGCTGTTTGACGTGTCTTTCATAGTTAGTGAAGTTCTCCGCTATGTATACGAACGTCGAGATGACTGAAATGCATTTCATGATGGACTTGTTGATGGCAATTCATTACAAGCTAGACGATTGTACAATGACCGGTTTCCTAGCCGTTATATCTCCGACCGAAAAATCTTCGAAAACATTCATCGACGTCTTCGTGAAACAGGCACATTGAAAAGAAATGGAGGGTCAGGAAGATTAATGGCAGTAAGAACGGTACAACTGGAACGGAATGTTCTGGACATGATAGAGGAAGATCCAAATACTTCCACGTGACAAATTGCCAATAACTTGAATGTAAGTCATTGAACAGTTTGGAAAATTCTTAAGTGCAATTTGTTGTATCCATACCGCATTCAAGGTGTTCAGGCACTATTACCTACTACTACCTGAGTATCGTCCACGTATTGCGTTATGTCAATGACTTGCAAATATTAGTTCTAATCCTTCAATTCCTGATACAGATTCTTTTCACCTAACAACAACCATCTGTGGGCAGATGAAAATCCGCATGACATATGTGAAGATCAACATCAGTTCTCCTTGAATGTTTGGGTTGGTATTGTGGGTGACTATGTAATTGGACTGATATTTCTACCAGCAAAACTTATTGGTGAGATGTATCACAACTTTTTGGAAGATACACTGTTCGAATTTCTGGAGGATGTACCATTATTGACAAGAATTGCAATGTGCTTTATACACGATGGTACACCACCACATTTCAGTTCGGTACTCGTGATTTTTTAACAGCAACATA